>PVKA01001839.1:0-136668 GCA_004027165.1 Ctenomys sociabilis | reverse complement strand
AGCTGAATTATATCAAAGATTCAATAATTATTTACCTAGTGGATGACCATAGCACTAAAAGCCGACATAATATCCTGTCCAACCACCATTAGTGCAGATCTTGCCTCTCATAGAATTATGTAGAAGCACAGCATTATCTATCCCAACTGTACTGTCTGTACACACACATGATGATTTTTTCTTTCTACAACCCTTCCTTTGTCTACACCTGTCAAAAGTGGGCACTCCGTTGACATTCAACTACCTTAGGTGCTTGAACTCGACACCACAATCCAACACAGTCCAGCATTCTGCAACCATAGGGAGTTATTCATCTACTTTTAAAACTTTATCTACCATTTCTACATGTCATCTAACACCCATGAGCTGATATCAAGTTGTTAAGACTCTGAGGGAGAGTGTGTTTCCTTACTTTTTCTATTTTCCCAAGGCTGTCTGTGTGAGTTGGACTTTACCTTCATATGGAAGACCTCAAAGATGCCTGCTCCTTGTTAGACTTCTACTGCCACCACCCAACTATCTTTTTCTCGGTTTATCGCCTAGCCTTAGGAAACTTGAAATTAAGCCTAACACTGATAGTCCAAAATAATCTCCTTTTCTTGAGTGTCATAGTTTACTACAACTTCAAAGTGTATTTCCCATGTAAATGTTAAGAGAACCTCACTTGTCAAGTATTTAAACAATAGCATACAGTAGATGTGGTACATAAAAAAATTGTATAGTACTCATCACTAGAAAATTTCCCAGATAAACTTTGAAATCTATAGCGCTATATTATGCCCCAACCCACACACAATGACATAGAAGTATGATTATAACACATATATGCTAAAAACAAGGTGTTCTGAGGTATATTTGTGAAGGCCATTGGCTCCATGGCTTTGAAATCACATTTATTTGTTTTTTCCAAGTCTGTGTACTGACTTTTTATAGAGAAAGATCTGTGTGTATTGAGGAAGAACAAAATTGCAAAATAGATTAACCTGACAAACAGTAACCAAGCTATTGGAGCTTGCTTTTATTAAAGGTCATATGGAAACTGATGTTGAGTGTATTTTCAGCCTTCGTCTTGAGTATCATTGAGTGTGAAAAGCAAAAATTTTAGGTAGTATTTACTTAAAAAGAAAGTTCTTTAATGCTCATTTTTTTCACATGGAGAGTTACAAAACTCAACATTAGTGGACGTTGGGTATGTCAGCAATTTCAGAAGTAATGAAAAGTAAGAGTCATCCTAATTGTTTCAACATACTCATTCTTCACCACAAATTGTGTTTCCCTCTTAAATTACATGGTCACATTATCTGAGTTGATTATACTGTTAGCCTTGAGCCTTTTGGAGTCTGCAGATTATTCACTGTTTTCAGAAACATCTGCTGCAGAAGTTTTACTTGATTTTTTAGCCCTTGTTGGCTCCTACTCTTGACAGCAATATCCTGCTGAGATTTGATTCAAACTCACAAATAGCAACTTTAGGGCCAGCCACATAGCTCAGCAGAGTAAAGTGCCTGCTTAGGCAGAGCCCAGCAACCGGGTTCAATCACCAGCGTGCCACGCCGGCCCCACCCTGGGGCGCACTGAGGGGGTGATTGAGACGGGTGCTGTGGCACATAGATGTAATCCCAGCATTTGGGAGGCTGTAAATAGGCAGATCATTATCAGTCTAATCTATGCAGTAAGACCCTGCAGACCCTATACTAAAATACCAAAAGAAAAAGTAGCAAATTTACTATTACTTTATATCTCTGTTCCCCAAATGTAGATTGTTTTTTTGTTTTTGTTTTTGTTTTTTGACATGATAAAATCCCCTTCTAGGTTTGTTTTTCTCTCTTTGGTTTTGTTACTTTTTCAAAATTTAGAAGAGTACTGCTAAACTCTATCTATCTATCTATCTATCTATCTATCTATCTATCTATCTATCTATCTATCTATCTATCAATCTATCATCATCTATCATCTGTCTGTCTGTCTAACTATTTTTGGCAGGGTTTCGCTATGCATTTCAGGCCTGCTGTGAGCTGACTTTGTAGCTGAAGCTGGCCTCCAGAGCCAAGTAATCCTCCTGCCTCTGCCTCCCAGAGCTGGGATGATAGATGTGTACCAGCGCATCCAAAATCATTCTGAAATTGAATTTTTGACCTAATTATTTTAGGTAGGTGCTAGAAAAATATAAAATACAATAGTACTTTGAATGTTTTGGTTGAGTTTGAGTTTACTTTTAAGTCAAGGTATTACTTTATGTATTTTAGAATTTCTAAGAATATGCCTCTTTAGTTTTATAATAGGTATGTTTTTTGTTCTTAAAATTATATGATATAATACATTTGCCACTTCACAGTGAACAAAAGAAAGGTAATTATTACACAAAGCTGATATTCAATAAAAGCAAAAATAAATGAACTAAAAAAATCCTGATCTCATTCATTTGTTTCACAGCTTAAATATGTAGGGTAATTATTATAATATTTATTATATCTGAATTCTGAACTAAGAGTTTTGATTTTTTTTTATACACAAAACCTGAAAATTCATATTCAATTAAAACTAAGAATGCATACAGGCCAGCCTGACAATTCAGCACATTAAAGCACCTTTGTAGGCAGACACAGGGCCAAGGGTTCAATTCCCAGTGCCAGTCCCATGCCAGCCCCATCCCCAGGACATGCTGAGATGACAAATGAGACTGAGCATGGTGATGTTTGCCTGTAATCCCAGAACTTTGGAGGCTGCAAACAGGAGGATCACTGCAAGTCCTATCTGTGTAGTGAGATCCTGTAGACCCTATACTAAAAAAAAAAAAAAAAAATGTCCTTTGGTTTACCCAACAATTTGAGTTTGGTTTTCTTTGACAGATCACCTAATCTGCCTATTTATGTTTTCCTCCAGTGGCTGTTGGGTGTTCAATATTAGATAGTTTCTAAACGTAAGATTAAGCTTTTACACAGTCTTCTGTTTTGTTTTGTTTTTATCATTATTGTAGGGTTGCTTTTGAAAAATCTGAATGAATTTCTATTAAACATGTTCTCAAACACAAAACATAGCAAAACACCTCCTGACTATGTTTAACATCACACATTTTATGCATCATATCACTGCTGTACTTTTTGAAAAAAATGCTTGTTCTCTTAGGAAACAAATAAAATGATTCAGATTAGTGGCTGTGGTACTCTCCCAGCTATTCTGCTTGAGATTTTCTTTCTTTGCCTGTTTTATTCTCCAGTTCTGTGAAGTGTCTCTATCTCCCTCCCAATATTAGTGTAAACTCTAATATTGGAACTTTTTAAATTTTTCTGGATTATCTCTGCAGCAGCTCATTACAAATATTTCTTACAAATACTAAATACATGTTTTTGCTACAGTGAGTGACTACACTGTTCTATTCCATTTTTCCAACACCCAGGCCTGTTCTGCCCCAGTAAGAAAGAGGATGCCAGACACCTAGGGATGGAAACACACCCTCCTTCTTGTCCAGTTGAGACCTCTGCATGATCAAGGGCTCAATGAGCTTTCCTCTCCTCTCTAGAACTCTTTTCCTGGCCTTAAGTTTTGTTCTGATTCTCATACTGCACGTTACTCTCAAACTACGTACTTAAATTTTAAATTACTGTCAAGAAAGAAAAGGAAAAACTGGTAATCAAATCAGTAAATAAATCTGAGTTGGTACAAGTCATTAGGAATGAACTGAAGTTTATACCATCTTAGAAAGTGCACTGCTTAATGTAGTATTTGGAGTCTTGAGAGTGAATGCATAGTTTAGTTCTGAATCTATAAGACTGAGGTCTAAACTTAAAGTAAGAATTCAAACTAAATTAGATTGTATTACTTTATTTTCAACTGATTATCTTTTTATTGGTGTCAATGATTTTTTGAGACTCCTGTTAACCATCAGTACTGCCAGCCAAAACACAGGACCATGAGTAAAGTCTAGTTGAGCATGCTCTCTGTGAAACTTGTTGAAACCCTTACAACCTACCCCATCTTCTGTTATATAAAGGCAAAGAGGAGATCCTGCTAAATAGCAATTTGAGCCTAGTCATTTGAATTATTTCTTAGGAATGATTGATAAATTAGTTTAACCTACCTCATTTCATGATTTTATTTTCAATGTGATAGAAATAACATTTGAAGTACATTGTAGAATATTAGGCAATATCTAGCTAACATACTAGTGCTTTATAGTTCAAAGGGAATTACCAAATTATATAGGATATGTTTTCTGAAAGGGATATTGCTTTTCACTGTTGTTCTAAAGAAAACATTACATTTCTTTCATAGGAATGGAGAACAATTTCACAGTCCACACTACATTAAGTATATTACTATACTGCAGATATTAACAGGAAGTGAAAAGTAAGTATAACCTGACTTACCTCCATATTCATACCATCTATTTCTGGTTTTATCACACCACAACATCAGTTAAATTGAGATTTTATTAATGAATATGCATTGAACACTATAATAAAAGTATCATTTTACCACTTGGTGTGGCTTCAGTTAAGCAATTAAGATAAGAAGTTTTCTGTCACATAATAGACTCTTTTTTATTTCTAAGTGGATTTTATTGGAATTAAGTACTATCACCTTTTCTTTCAAAGCAAGAAAACAGTGAATATTAAAACAATGAAATTATTTAAATTCTAAAAACTCATTATTGCTATCTCTCTTTCACCTCTACACATTAATTTAAGGGTCATGGTCAAAGAAAATGAAGTCAAGCATTTAAAAATGGACCAAGCTTGCTATGAACAGTAGCCATGCTGCTATTGATGGAGAGCAAGAAGAAGATGACATCATTTTCTTGTGGAATTACCCAAATGAAAATACATATGATCATTGCATTGGAGCATAAAAACAAACATATGCATAGATTGTGCCAATTATGAGTCACTTGCTAGTATCTACTTGCTTGTTGACCAATATCCCATGAATTCTGACATGTATGATACCTGTATGGTCAAAATTCTAAATACAACACACTGTTCAGCCTGTGCTATGTACAATTTCTGCCACTATGTGTATATTTTCTTTTAAACACCAACTGCTAAACTATTTAACCAAAATGATCAATATCTTCTGCTCAACTCACAGGTTTTTCTGTGTATCATTAGTGTTAATTATGAACTTAATTGCCTTTCACATAAATGGCTTTAAAATGAGATAATTAATAAGAAAAATGATATATAATTTAATAATGTGATATTTGTGTATGAGAAAACAATGGAATAAATAATTTAGTAGTCACCAGTATGTTTGCAGTATGTTTAAGCTATATATAGTTTATAATTGCACTTCAACTCTGTAAACTAACTCTAATTTTCAGGGCACTGTATGATGTTTCAGTACAGATGATATATGTACACAGTTTATCATTGTGTTGTCTCTATGTGTAATTTGCTCTCTATTTCCACAAGTCTATTTCTTCATAATAAAAAGTCTAGTCTTTATCTGATTCCTCTGTGTATAAAGGTGTCAATAAATAATAGCCAGACAAATAAATGCAATGATAAACAGATAATAAAAACCAATAGATCAATCCGATGTGCATTAGTGTCTACTTTAGATGAGACGTAACTTAAGGGAGAGCTACATTTCACATCTATGCGTTATCTCCTTGCTTCTTCTGGTATCTTCTCGTTTCATATACCCTAGCAAGAAAGTGCTGGTTTTGCTATGAAATACTTCATAAGGCAAAATAAAGGTAGGAGATTATTCCTCTCTGAAATATTTATAGAGACTATTGCAAGAAATAGAGCTGCTGTGAAGGTGTAAAATACAATTTAAAAATAACACTTGATTCTATCAGGAAAATGGCTTCAAAGCATTTCAGAAAGTTAACTAATATTCAGATATGGATAAATTAAAATATGTAATTGTAAGAGCTACTTATTAATTTAACACAAGAGGCAGAGAAGGGGCCAGATAGTTTGACATCTTCTGAATACTGATTGTCTTGTAAACAGAAGTTTAGTGGAAGGAGACGGACAAAAAGGGAGTCAAGAGATTGGGAGAAACACAACCCAGTGAGGATTATGGAAATGAGGAATCAGCTCCTGGAAAGATTCTGGTTTGGTAAAGTAAATCCATCTCAGATTCCAGCTATGTTGCTGTATCCTCAAATCTAGCGCTTTTCCACTGCACTGCTAAAAGGGGGAGTTCACTCCCAGGACTCTTCTGCTTGTGCCATTTCCTACCTGATCCATCTTTTGCTTATTAAAATGTTCTTTTCTCTAATATGCTAGTAAATACAATCAACTGCACCTCGTGGTAGAATTTCCATGAAGCTAAGAAGCTTAAACTCTTTGCTTGAATCTGTCTCTCCCAGAGTTTGGGGAGATGCCGCCACCATCTACGTGCATGGTAATGTACTATTATGAGATCTTCAAACCTAATATCAGCTTCTATGGAAGTGCTTTCAAGTAATATGAACTTTAAGTTTCAGAAAAGCCAAATTTGCTCACATTTATGACTATAGTAATGCTATCCCTGAACCCAAATTTGTCATATCAAGCATGCAATTTTTTGTATATGTTTTAGGACTTATTTTTATTGAATTACCTTCCTTTATGTTTGAGTTTCTTAGGGGACTTTTCAAATTGTTTGTTAATTATTAACAATGTCTTGCAACTTTAAAAACAAAACTATAAATTTCAGGATAGGCTATAAATCTCAGGATGGGTTTTATCAATCACAATGCTTAAATGTTCCTAATTTTACCAAGTCATCTTTAAATCCATTTTGGAATGAAGCAAAAGTTTTGTAATCTTCTTGAACTTTCATCTGAAAGTATTAACTGTTCTTCATCATATTTTCGGAGAAAGCATATATATCAATGCTTGACCAATATATATTATTTTTTAAACCAATTTCCCAGAATTTCCTAAATGTACTATTCGTGTTTCCAGGGAGTCCGAAATACTTTATAAATAGTCTATTTAATTACACTGACTCCCAGAAAGGTACTGATCATACTCTTATTATCAAATGTGATCATAATGATTAGGATCATTTTATGTACATAAAAATATTGTTTTCTTTTCATATTGTATTTGAGAATTGTGTGGTTATCATTAGCATATCCATAAAATAACATTTTATGCAAAAGATTGTCAATGGTTTCTGTTTGTAACTATTAGCATGAATTTAATTCAAAAATTATTTTTCTAAGGGAGATTGAAGTGCGTTCAGTAAAGTATTTATGAAAGAATCCTATGTTGAAGATTTACTAGTTTGGCCAGAGATAAAATGCAACCTAGAGAAACAATGCAATGAAGTATGGTTCCTAAAGTGAGATCTGAAAACCAAGTCCTGTGAGGTGTGCTGAGATCAAGGAGGTCTTGAAAATAAGTACACAAAAACTTTCCAGTTATTTTTATCATACATGCTTGTGTGACAAAATATTTAAGCCCTTTACACTAACAGTCCTTTTTTATTTGCCTCAGGCTTTCAGGGAGTTCAATCTGCTGTTGGCTTGCTCAGAAATAGCAGGACAAAAGGCCGGGTCCAGCAAAGCAGCTCAGCCTGTGACACTTAGGAAGCATGGAGAGAAGGCTGGAGCTAGTCTCCAGATCCCCGCGGCTGGGTTGCACCCCTAGTAGCCCGCCTTCCTCCTCTCACCAGGGCTTGCTTCCTAAGAGCACGTCCAGGAGTGCGTGCATCCATGGGTTAATTCACCAATGATGATAGCAACCCCTGATCCAAACATCCGTTGAAATCTTACCTCTGAAAACTGAGTCTGATAGGCACTTTCAGACCTAAAATCTAAGATACCTATTTATATAGAGTGCTTCATGTCAATAATTAATATTTATGAATGTATAAGATAACTTACAGCACTTGAGAAGCTAGCTAAACTGTAAAACATATATGTATATATTCTTATCATAGTGTGAAAGAATTTATGTTCCCTCACAGCCATATGCTGATTCACATAGAAACACGTGGAATTAGAAAGCAATTTATAGTTTTAAAACATTCCCACTGCATTTTGTCTCGCAATATTCTCAAAAAGTACTAGGCATTGTTCCCACTCCGATAACAGGATCCCTCATGCCCTGCTAGGTTGCTCATAGCCAGTTTCATACATACGTGGTCAGTCAGGAAATCCTCCAATAAATCCTCACAATATTGAGGATCCTCTGCCTTTCCTTGTGTTCTTCCACAGTGTTTTGCTGCAGAGCTACCCCGTTCTACTTCAAGGACTAGAAATGCTTCGTCTCTCCCTAAACATGCAAAGATAGGAGCCACCAATTTACAACCTCACCATGGTTCTAATCACTTCCTGCAAGCACGTGTTCATGAATGCAGACCCCAAAAGGACACGATAGTCTGTTTCATTCTACATGGTGCCATTCATCTGCAGCCATTAGCCAAATGCACTTAGCTCTAAGACTAAATGCCCGTGCTCCTTTCTGCAGCACTTAGGGTGACCCAGATAATCCTGGCTATTTGCCAACGCTGTCATCCTCATGTGAATGGCTTCATAGTATTAAGGGGTGATGCTGCTTTTACAGTTAAGTGTTTATTTTCTTAAAGGTGAGAGTACATATACGGCTTGTGAATATAGCAAAGGAGAGTGTAATCTACCATAATTTTATGTTTTGAGTGACTGCATTTTATGTTTTATTTGTGCAACCCTGATGTCAGTTATTGGTTATCTCATTTAACATGGGAGCTACAGTTAATGTCTTTTAGAAGTGAAAAAACTAAATTGCAAAGAGATTATATCTGTTCTTAAGTTAGACTGATAGCACTGAAAATAGAGTTCTCTAGAAGCCTAGCTTAACTGTGTCACTGCTTCTTTCATAATATCTATGATTTAGGTTCAGCTGGTTTAAGAGATGCTGACTCCCAAGATTCATCTGCAGGAGAGATACCTGACTCAGGGGCTGCTGATCTTCTCTGTATGTTATTAGTTAAGCAGCCCTTTTCTTCTTTGAAGAAAAATACAGAAGGAATGCAAAAGAATAAAAGAAGTGATGATAACAAGAACTTGTAGTTCTGTGTCTTGTACACTTCTCCTGTCTGCATTGTGCTGCCCCATGCTTACAGGGACTCCTAATGAATGTCACCTGAATTTTACTTGGGTCACAATTAAGTTGGTATTGTTTTCAATTATCTATAACTGAATATGTATAACTAATATTCTGTTTGCCTGATTCATTTTTGTCCTGTATAAAAATAATATGGTCTTACATTCATGTCTCTTTCTCCTCTTATTAAAAGAAAAAAAGTTGCAAAACTCCTAGATATCTGAAAGGAAAAGTTTCCCTATGTAATACTTGTGAAAAAAAACTTAAAACCACAATTATTTCTAATTTGTATTTTCAGAATGAAGTATTTGAAAGGGCACAACATTGTATTTTGCAAACTCAGAGAATTAGCATAAGAAAGTTATGCTAAAGGACTTGCATGTCTTTAAAATAATTATAAATTGGAGTTATTTTGAAGCTCTATTTAAAAATTCAATTGCAAATGAAATCAAGGAGTTAAGCCAATGATCCCGCTGTAGTTTAAGGTGCGGGGTTCACTTGGAAGCAGATGGCCTACAGGAGAAAGAAGGCAAAATCATAAATCATAACGGAAGAAGACAAAGAAGACAAGGAAGCAAGTCAAAATGGGTTAAAGAAGCTGGGTAAGGAAAGAGGCAGCAGCAGCAGAGGAGAATGGGGTAAAAGGAAGGGCAGAGGAATAAAGGCGAGGAGAGAGTTGCCAACGTGAAGCCACACGCCCAGAATTCTAATGAAAAGCTGCAGCCCTGGAAACGTGGAGCCAGGAGCAGCCGTGAAAGGCCACACAGCAATTGGAAGGGTTATAAAGTAGCTCTGTGCCAGAGGGCTTGTCGGAACCTCGCTCCAAGGAGAGTCCTTTAAAATGTAAAGTACATGGCTTGCCTTAACTGGAAGCTATTTTCTAAAAGAAGCCTGTAAAATTTAGGGAACAAGTGGGTGACAACAAAATGCTCTAAAAAAAGAAAGAAAAGAAAGATGAGGGCAGAAAATTAACACACAGGCAAAGATTACCAACTATCATGTGGGCCATGCCAAGAATATTTTCATTTCTCCCTTCAGAAATTGTTTTCTTTCCAAATGACCCTGCCTACTAGGTAGCTACCTCCCTCCATCAGTGTAAAGCTTAGGACCTTCACACAACTTCTTTGGAGGTTGTTTACATGAAGTGCTATTGAAGCATGCCAACAGCAATATTTATGTGTCCTTCCCGAGACAAGTTAAGCTTGGATCAAAAGCATTTTAAAAATGTACAAAAGGACTACTACGGGCTTAGTACAGTGAGAGAATAGAGATTCAAAGAGACTAAAGCCAGCCCACAGATAACAATAAAGCTTGGCCCACACGGTCTGTCCAGGAAGCCAAACCTCCTTGCCCTTCTATTTGTTCCAGGCCAAACAATCTTCTACTTCAATTCCAGGCCAAGACATAGTAACCTTCCCACGCTTATCTATTGTGAGAGATTGAAGACACAAAGTGACAAATGCCAGACTACATCTGACAGTCCAACTTTGACCCACATAGCAGTCCAGGAAGCCAAACCACAATCTCTGCAGTGAATCTGCTGTAGAGGTCCCAATTCCATTAACAAATGTTTATTTTATCACCCTCTTCTAAGGCTTGTCTTCTGACCACTTCCAAGCCAGATAAAAAGATACTCATCATACTGAGTCTTGAGGACTCAATAGAAGAGTTCTCACTTTCAGTCAGCCAGTCATCAGACTCCCAATATCAATGAGGCCAACCAGTATGTTGGATTTCTTCCCACCCTCTGCATTTTTGTATTCCAACTAAAAGGCTTTTCTTTTCCTCTGGCTGCCTTCACATCTGCCAAGACCAACAATTATTGCATAAGTGATTATGGCTACATACATAAATTCTATGATACAGTAAACTCTAATTTAATGGCCTTTCCTTGTTTTCATTTGAATCTTCTATGTATATTTCAGCAACAGCTTGGAATATAAGTACCATGTAAATGGTAATGATTCATCTAGGTTAGAATTCTTTTCTAAGTGAGGGGTGTCTCTGCTATTTTTCTCTTCACTGTGACAAAATACCCACAAGTTAGCAGAGTAAAGGCTTGCATTAGCTTACAGTCTATAGAGGTCTGAGTCACTTCCAAAAGCCCCACCCCTGAGCACAAAATGTTTTGAAGGGACATTTCAGGTAGAAAACAGAGTATATGAATTCTGAAATCTCTGTACACAGATGTTTAATGGGAGCCTTGCCAAATACTCATTTACATTCAAATTAATCAGTGTGGTAACCAGTCAGACATTGCAATTTGATTCAAGGGACAAACATATGCAAACACACACACACACACACAACTACTTAAATGCTCCACCTTTCTAGTGTTTGGGACCAGTATGATCATAGTTGTTTGTGAGTCTCTCACAGAAAATTTTGTTGGCTGAACCTTCAAAGGACATGAAGAATGTGATTTAATTATCCTAATTAAAATCTACTTGGTTGATGGTCTCAGTTATCATCACCTCTTATCTAAATCATTGTAATAGTCCTTTAATTGATTCTCTTGCTCTACCTTTGACCTCTGTGTCCTATCAGAATTACAGCCAGAATGATCTTTTCAATTTGTCAGTTTGGAACTTTCCCACGTCCCTGCTTAAGCCAAATACAAGTCAAAGTTTTAAATTTGTACAAGTTTCCATATGATGTAGTGAATGACATCCTTTTCCTTCAGCTACTTCCTGGCCACAGCTATTTGATCTGTGGGAACTTTCATGCAGTTAGGCAATGAGTTGTGATAGAGTATGTTTTCTTCAAAAGGATGAATTTTAAGAGAGAATATAATCATAAGTCTCGTAAGACTATAACACGAACATTTGTAAAATGTTCATATGGATTCAGATTATTCAATGAGGTAACTGATAATAGTACAACTGGATTAAAGGATAATGAAAAGTCAGAGACATACAAAGAATTCACAAATTAACACAGCATTATGGTTAGACAGAAATTAATATGTAGTCAGAGAGGAACTGGACCATAAAAACATCAACACAAAGATGAAGATGTCAAAATTATCCCTAGGGTGAATCTGAATAGGATTAGACCCCAGGATGAAGATATAATAGCAATTCCTGCAGGCCTCCCTAGAGATACAGCAGCTGGAGTTATATGGTAATAAGCTTTGCCTGGAACAGGCATCAGACACATAGGGTTGGGAACAGACTGCTGGACACATACTCCCATTTCTTCGCTGCAGTGTATTTGTTCTTTCCATTTGCCCTTGCTTTGTACCTTGGGTTCCTTTTGGGTCACTATTAGCTATACTTGTCATCTTATAGGTAGATTGTAGTTTGACCCACATCATACCTCACTGGCAATTGGTTGTATGACAGTTATCCTCGCCACCTACCTGGGAACCTTCCTGTAAATTCAGGAGCTATTTTTTTTGTCTTTATTTCCATTAAAAGTCATCTAACTTTCTCCTTTGGTTTGTGACTTCGTTGTTTGGTGTTGTAAGACCCTGAACTGGGTGTATCTGTCATACATTGGGAGCTATTTTCCCATTTCAACAGGGCAGAACTCCTGGATGACATAATGAATTATATTCCTCTAAAAAAGAAAATCTGTACTTCTATTAATAAATATCACTTCCCTTATTATTATTTTTCTATAAATTTGTGGGTAGCAAATAATTAAATGTAATTAAAAGCAGATATATTCCATAGCAGTGAGCTGGAAAGGATTCATTTTTTAAGAATTTTGTCATGTTTCACAAATTTTCTGACAAATGAAAAGAAATAAATGCACCAACATAGGAAAAAGATAAAAAATATGCATTTTCTTTGATTAAAATTTGAAGTAGGTACCATAAAAAGATCACATGAGAGGAAACTAGACTTGAAGGTAAAAAGACATTTTGTAGCCGGGCGTGGTGGCGCAGCCTGTTATCCCAGGACTTGGGAGGCTGAGGCAGGAGGATTGTTGTGAGTTCAAGACCAGCCTGAGCTACAAAGTGAATTTAAGGCCAGCCTGAACTGCATATTGAGACCCTGTCTTAAAAAGTCAAAAAAAAAAGACATTTTGTGAGAATCCAGGAAATAAGAGTCAGAGTTGTAACAAGAAAGATGTACAGTGATTGTTGAAAGATTATGGAGAAAACACATTAGTTTAATTAAGAATTATAAGATGTAAAGAAGTTTTAAAAAGTCATTAGGTTATAAAAGAGTCATCTAAACACAGAAAACAAAAGAAGTTGGGAAAAATGGACAGCATAAATCTTTTAGGGGTTTTGTTTAATATACTTGCATGTTTTTATTTTCCAATCATGCACAGTAATTGCACATGTCTGTGTGATATAGCTGGTACCTCAACATACATGCATGGCATGGAATGATCAAATCTGGAATATCTTAACCCCAGACATCTATCCTCTACTTAGGCTGCAAACATTCAAACTCCTGTCTTCTAGCAAACAGACAACTGACTAGTGAATGGCTTATTACAAGCATAACATGAGAGTAAAAGATGCCAGGACTTAGGTTACTCAAATCCCTAGAGTTAAACAACCATGTCACTGCATCTCTCTTGCTTTAGGACAAACACCCTCACCTCTAGGAAAACCTGAGATCTTAAGGTTTTAGTGGCACAGTTATGCAGGATTTGGCTACCTCAGTTATGCACAAAATTAGCTGCAAACATTCTTGCAAAGCTGGAGGGAGAGTGAATGAATTCTTTCTCTTAAATCGTAGATATTCTTTTTTTTTTTGTCTTTTTGAGACAGGGTCTCACTATGCAGTTCAGGCTGGCCTTAAGCTCACTTTGTAGCTCAGGCTGGTCTCGAACTCACAACAATTCTCCTGCCTCAGCCTCCCGAGTGCTGGGATTACAGGCATGCGCCACCATGCCCGGTAAATCGCAAATATTCTAAATTAAGTGCTATTTGTATTTATATCTGATTTCTAGAAAAATTCTTGGAGTACTGTATGTACTAAACAAATATTTGGAAAGATAAGCTGACTTGAATAAATTTAATCAAATTAATCAGTCAGTCTGGCATTTGGAGACCACTCATGATCTCAGAGACATTTATATTCTCTAAGAAGAAGCTTCTACTGTGCTTGTTGGCCTCCTTGTTCATCTCATTTTTTGCACATCTTGAATTACTTAGATATGTAAACATCCAAAATCCACGATAAGATATTTTATATCAAAACCAATAACGATGCACATTTCACAGCTTTCAATGATGACAAAGCCAGCTCTGGCGCATGTGCTACAAGTCCACCACCACTTTGAGCTGCTGTTCTCTTTCAAATGTTTTAAGAGAGACTGCTTTGTGTTTTTAATTTGTCATGTGCCTAACAATGCAATTTAATCCTGTATTGTTCATTATCTTTCTTTAGATGCTCTTCTCTAAAAAAAAATATAAAGAATGTATTTGCTGCAACTAATACATGAGTAGTAAAAATAATTCCTTTTGAGTTTCCTATAAAATTCTGAGTTTTAAAGGAAATTAAATGAATAGAATTTGTGTTTATACAATATTGTATCATGTGCTTGCACACAGAGACAAACCTAGATGAAGGTAGAGATTTGAAAAGTAAGTCTAAGTTGTTAATCTTATCTTCCTTCCTCTGCCATTCAGAAATACTTCTGAATTTTGAAATTACTGTAAACAAGGAATAAAACAAAGTACACTCAAGTCACTCACTTTTCCAGCATGTTTCCAATATCGAGAAACATTACTTTATGATTTAATTTAAGAATTTTAGAGTCTATGTAAACATACAAACTATAAAATCATAGCACTCTATTAAACACTTCTAGGGGCCAGGGAGATGGCTCAGTGGAAAAAGCACTTCCAGCAAATTACAAGGGCCTTAGTTCAAGCCCCAGTTCTGCAAAAAAATAAAAAAGATAAAAGATAAATACTTCTAATATGCTCTGGAGGTAAATAACACAATAATAAGTGAGAATTTTACTTAGAATTGTGTTATAAATTTACTACATTTGTTTTGTCAAATACACCTTCCCCTAATTTCACATTAATTAAAACTGAGCCTTATCATAACTTGTACTTCCTCACTCAGTATAATAGAAAAAGGAAATATATGATTTCCATTTTCTAACTGAGCCACTATATTTACAGAGCATTTCTCTACCCTTCCTAAAGCATAGGCCTACTCAATCCTTTTTGCATTCTGAAGTTTCTGTGTTACATTTCTTTTCGAAACTATTAGTGAGACCTACAAGTTTCATGAGAAGTCTTGTTTGATTTGAAATTTGATCCACCCACTTCTCATTCTTTCATATTATGTTCTTATTCCTTAGTTAATTATCATTAATACAATTCCCTAGATTTTAATATTCTTCAAGCTAGATTTTTCACATTTTTAAATTGTGCAAGTAATTCTTTTAGTTTAAATTCAGTACTTTCCAAATTAACATTCTAAATTCCTTTCAGTTCTTTATTTAAGAGTAAACTCTTATGCAAGATTTGACTAATATAGACAGAAACTTATCAGCCACGTATGGCTGAGGATCTGTTAAAATGAAAAAGGTACCCCCACTTGCTAATACGAAGTCTTCTAACACAGTGAAACCACTGAACGTAATTCCACGTTCTAGGAGCCAGGCACAGGACCCAGTTATCTGTCCTGCTGAAAAGTACCTGTGTTTAGGATTCAGAAACAGTCACTCACCATGTTAGCAACAAGTAGCAGTTTCCACTCTTGATTCTCATGCAAATTCATCTAATTTTAGTGTCTCATTTTTGCTCTTTCCTTGTCATTTTCATACCTTCATATTATCCAGTAGCTAAGAATACAGTGCTCTGATGTTGGAAACAAAACCTTTTACAGTAGTCTACTATTTGAATACTTTATCTTATTCAGGTTTGTTGCCATCATAGTTTTCTAGTCTTTCCAGATGAGGATTTTTACCAAAAAAAAAAAAAAAAAAAAAAAAAAAAAAAAAAAAAAAAAAAAAAAAAAAAAAAAAAAAAAAAAAAAAAAGGAAAATCTGATCTCATCTTGTAGTAATGCTTGCTTTCTCTGTTCTCTATTTCTCAACTTACTTCACGACTTTTTCATTTCTGTGATCCTAAAGTGGTAACTTTCACCACGACTTAGTCCTCCTCATAATCTGGTTGCTGCTAAATTACTTCTGATTTTCCTACTAACCATTTAATTTCCATAAATTACCTTTTATTTATCTAATGATATTTGTCTTAATCATCAGCCTAAATACCTCTCCTGAACTGTGCGTTTAGCTTAGAACTCAGAGCTCCTCTAAGAAATGTTTGTTCATGGGGCTGGGAGACAGCTCAGTGGCATAAGAACTTACCTGGCCAAGGAAAGGTCCTGAGTTCTATCCCCAGTACCAGAAAGAAAGGAAGAAAGAAAGGAAGAAAGAAAGAAAGAAAGAAAGAAAGAAAGAAAGAAAGAAAGAAAGAAAGAAAGGTTTCTTGAAAGCTTTGACTTCATATACCCTGATGGCCCTATGTCCTAATCAACATTTTAGCATCCTGTACAATGTACTACTGTAGATCAGATTTTTCTGCCTTGCCTACTAGACTTCAAGATGGTTAAGAACAGAAAAGCATGTCTTATTCCACCTTAATCCCTATAATTTCAATGCCTGTGGAATAATAAAGCATAGGTGTAATAAAAGTTTCCTGAAACTTTATTTTACATACATCTGAATTGTGAACATGTTTAACCAACTATAGTAACCTATTGCTACTCTACTGCACTGTACTAGATATTTTTTTCTTTCTTCTTCTTTTCTTTTTTTTAACAGACAGAATTTCACAGTGCTGTTCAGTCTGGACTTTCACAAATGTAGCTTTCAAATTGCAATGAATCTCCTGCCTCATCCTCCTAAGTAATGGGATTAGAGGCGTGAGCCACCATTCCTGCCAACAAAGGCATATTGCTGTATGAGGCATGAATTTGAAACCATTTGATATTTATTTCTATTGACAATATTTTATATATAATTTTTTTTCATGTTGTGATATCTCTTTTTTCCTTCTTTTCAATTTTGTTTTTAGTACTGCTGTTATTGAGTATGTGTCTCTATCATTTCATAGTACATTTAGAAACATTTCATTGAAAATTAACAGCTCTATCACCATGTACTAAGCTAAATTCCAAATGGATTAAAGATCTAAACATTAAAACAGAAATAATCTCCTGGAAGAGTAAGTAGGAGGAACTCTTAAAGATATACGGGTAGGTAAAGAGTTCATGAACAAACATATACTCGCATGGGAACACTTGAAAGAATCAACAACTGGGATCAACACTTCTTGAGGAGTTTCTGCAGGTCAAAAGAAATTGTCAACAGAGTGAAAAGACAACCCACAAACTTTGAAAAAGTCCTAACTAATAAGCAATCAGACCGAGGACTACTGTCTGGAATATATTATTATTATTATTTTTTGGCAGAATTGGGGATTGAACTCAGGCCCTTGAGCTTGCCAGGGAAGCACTTATTCCACTGAACCATCTCCCCAGCCTGTCTGGAATATATAAAGAACTAAGATGTAACAGGGCCCTCAAATTTAGAGACCCAATTCAGAAATGGGCATCTGAGATGAATACATACTTCTCAGAGGACGAAATTATAGAAGCGAATAAATATATGAAAAAATGCTCCACATTGCTAGCCATTCATGAAATACAAATAAAAACCAACACTGAGATACCATCTCACTCCAGAAAGAATGGCTATCATAAGGAAATCAACCAACAACAGATGTTGGAGAGGTTGTGGGGAAAAGGCAACACTTCTCCATTGCTGGTGGGAATGTAGACTGGTACGACCATTGTGGAGGTCAGTGTGGAGACTCTTCAAAAGAGTAGGACTGGAAATCTCATTCAAGCCGGCTATCCCCCTACTAGGAATTTTTCCAGAGGAACTGAGAACATTATATCATAGTGATTTATGTGTACCTATATTTATAGCAGCACAATGTGTGATAGAAAAATCTGGGAAACAATCAAGATGCCCATCACATGAGGAATGGTTGAAAATGATGTGGTATTTCTATATAATGAAACATCACCCAGCCATAAAGAATGATAAACTTGAAGCATTTATATTGAAGTGGAGGCCACTTGAACATATACTTGTAAGTGAAATAAACCAGACATACATGTGCAAATATCATATAGTTTCCCTAGTATAAGAAGTGAAAGGAAGAAATATAAATAGAAATGTACAAGAACAACTAAAAGGAATTGAGTCAGATAATTAGGGCAAGCTGAATGGCATATGCTGCAGGGTACTAATCAGCATTTCTTCTGGATGGTTAACAACCACAGTTCACAGATCAAAATTGGAGAAATAGAAGAGCCACAAGGCCAGCCAACATTTGGCCCTAGCCTTTCAAGGTCAGCAAAGACTCAGAACATAAATGAACCTGTGCTGTTACATCATGAAACTCAGTTGTGCCCAAAATTTTCTGATCAAGGAGATTATGGAGCCACAGAGGAAAGAGATTAATGATGTACAGCGTGCCTATGGAGATTCACATGGAGCGAAAACTTTCTCTCAGGCTCTCACAGAGAGCAAACTGGTCAAGAATTGGCCGTGACTCATCTACATGGATGACACAAATAAAGGATCTATAGAGTAAGGTACAGACAGGATTACCAGATGAACCCTGAGGGGACTTCACTAACCTCAACAGAAACAAATGCTACATCTTTTGATATATAGGTCTTTCTCTATTTTGGTCTTAACTATCCAGCAGAAAAGTATAAAAATGAGGTATATAATGTGGGTCCATAATAAGTTGAGCTATAAATGGCTACAGTCAACAACTTCTTCAGATAACTCACTATTATTGTGGAATGCTGGACCGTGTTGGATTGTGTCACTGAGTTCAGGAACATAAATTGGTTTAATGATAATGGAGTGCCCTTCTTTGACAGGTCTAGACAAAAAAAGGGGTACAGAAAGGAAGAATCATGATGTGTGTGTATAAACAGTACAGTTAGGATAAATATGCCACACTTCTGCATAATTCTATGAGAAGCAAGATTTGCACTAACAGTGGTTGGACAAGATATTATGTCAGCTTCTAGTACTATGGACAACCACTAGGAAAATAACAAGGTAGGAAGTATTAATTATTGAATCTGTGATATAATTCAAGTACAAAAAAATAAAATAAGTAAACAGCTACACTCTCTTAATTCACTGATTAGAGACATCTGCTATAATAATGTCTGTAAATATAATCTCATATATGTACCTTATATGATACCAAAACTTTACAAAAGCAGTTTGCAATGTATTAACTTATCAAATCTGTCTCGTTAATTTGTCTTGAAACTGTCTCATTACTATTTGTCCTTCAATAAAATAAAATAAAATAAATTTTAAAAAGCAAATATTTTTAAATATTGCACTAGAGCCTATTGGATTTTTTAGCAATTATAGAAACATTTTGCCTTTAATTTAGGAAGTACTACAACCCATATGCCATCTTTTCAGAAAATTGATCATCTGCCTTTCCTTGTGTTGGATTTCTTTAAAGGAGCTTCCAGGGCATCTGATTGCAGTCATGTCAGTCACATGTATAGCTTTATAGTGACCAGCATCTATGTTTCATGAAGGCAGCAATATCTGTCTCCATCATGTCTGTGCTGTAATTATGCATTACACAGGGACTAAGATGGGCTTGCATTGTATTTCTTTGTTCAAAGAGTGGATGCATGTGACACTGGAGGAATGGTTATGCTAATTTAAAAATAAAAAACACAGAGTGTCGAAAAGACCCTTCCAGAGTCAATGACAGGCTTTCTCAGTACTGTGGCAAAGGTGATGGCAACAGTCAGACACATAAACTCTGATTACAGGGTCAGTGCTTCTCAAGGAAGGCTGGGGACCAAGAAAACCTATGAAAGAAGCTTGTTGAAATTCTTCAGTGCGAACATTATGGTTATATATAGGATTCTTATTGAAGTCAGACAGTTTATATCAAATTTGTCTCTGAATATGATCTGATGAAAACAAAGATGGCTTTTTAGAATTATTTTAAGCCTTTAGATTTTAAGTTAATTTTATTTTATTGATGATTATATAGTTCTTGAATGACTTGCTCAAATGAGACACTATATAGTCATTAGCCTACTAATATAATACATTGTGTTCCCTATAGAATTATCTATGTAATATAAAGTTTATAAATGTGTTTCTCAAGCCAAAAAATGATGGATTATAGTCTCAGTGAACATTCAATATGAGCTCTTGCATGAAAAGGAAAAGAAAATGCACTTTGAACTGAGTTGAGATAAACATATCTCATAAAAGAATCAAGTTTCAATAATTCACCAGCAGTAAGACCCAAAGTAAGTCAAAGAAGATATATTATAAATGCCATACCTCAAATCAAACCTAGAATTATCATAATATTAAGTTACATGCCCTATATATCAGCAGATTTCTCTTCCCACCTTTCTTTAAAGCATAATTTGAAATGTACTTTGTCAGTATTAAAGCACAGAGCATATACTATATTGTTATAAATAGAGTCTGCTATCTTTCCTAAAATGTTTGATTTTGCTTTGCTATTTTTTGTGGACAATAAGAAAGTTGGCATAGCAAGAACACTATAAGCAATGATACAGTACTTTGAAAAGTTCAAAATAAAATTTAGAACACTTTTCTCATGCCTTTCTTAAATGATGTATTTAATTTCAAAATACAATGCAATTTTAACTTTTAGGGAAATAATTTTTAAGATCTCAATGTACCCCTCTTATTTGTGATATAATATAAACTCTAACATCTGTGCATAACTATCTTCATCATATCTATATTTATTCATATCTACCTTGTTAACACTGGAAAATAATTAAGTTATTTTTTAAAAATTGTATACTTCTATTGGAGTTAGAAGAAAAAGTAATTACTACGCCAAGAAATAACTCCTTTAATATGTCAAAAATTATTTATAAGGTCTTTTTAGAGCCAAATTTCCAAATCCTAAATTCACACTAAAAACTTTCATCGCTTTGTTTTATTTTCTTCCATGAATAGAAATTGAGGTCTTATTTCTTCTACATTGCCCGTGTCTCTAAAAACGTTAATACAAGCCTGAGTTACTGAATTTAGGGCAGGCTTATTTGAAACTGACATTTCTATGCACAAAAGAAAATTACACTATATATATATATTTTTTTTTTTTTTTCTTTTCAGTACCAGGGATTGAACTCAGGACCATGTGCTTGCCAGGAAGGCACTTATTCTACTGAGCTATCTCCCCAGCCTAAACTCGGCATTTCTTAACTGACTCCTAACTTCAAAATCTTCCAACGTATATAATCATTTATTGCAGCTACAAACTGTTGACATATTATTTACTTAATTCTTGTTGTACACCTCACACTGACTTAGCCACACACAGCATAAGCACTGTGATCATCAACATTGTGACAGGACTTGAATAAGAGCAACCTGCAGATTAACACAGTCTCAGGTGTGCCTGAGGATAACTGGCATTTAGGCCACTGAGTCAAGAGCGAAGCTCCATCCCTGATGTAAGCACCATCAACCAATAGCCCTGAAGCTTGTACAGAATGGTGAGAGAAAGAAGAAAGAAGCATCTTTCTTTTGAGTAAGTCCCTGCCATTGTCTTTGGGTGTCTTATCTTTGATTTCTTCCCTCTCTCTATGTGTGCCCTTCAGCCTTCTGACAGACTGGCCCTGGTACCACAGAACCAGTATAGTGAGTTTCCGGTTCAACTGCTGCCACTAATTCTGGACCTTCTGCTCACTGGCATGCATTGGTCGGTCACTGCAGAAGACCACTGGGATGCATTCACTTCTGGTCTGACAGGCCTAGCTAAGAAACCCTTTATAGAATCAAACAGGATTTACAATATATCTTGGCTTGAATGTGCTCCTAGCACAAGAGGCCAAAGGAGTAAGTACATTTCAAAATACATGGTAGATATTGTGAATTGGGAAGAAAGTATTCAAAAGAAAAGACTAAGTGTATGGGAGGGAATGGGCAGGGAGGAGAGGGAAAACGAAAGATGTGTATGTGTATGTGCGCAAGAAAGTTAAGATAGATATACAGGGCTGGGGAGATAGTTGAGTGGCTTAAGTGCCTGCCTAACAAGCACAAGGTCTTAGTTCTATTCCCGTTACAAAAAACAAAAAAAAAAGTAAAAATATTATACAGCTAGTATCTCTTAGTTAACTGTAAAGAAAGCTTTGTATTAATATTGCTTGAACAAGGTACCATGCCTATGTCTTGGACTCTGAGTAGTGAATACAAAGATAACAATATGCAATCTATTAATTATTCTAACTCTTCTACTACCATGTTTTTAAATTCTGCTTTATTTTTATTTATTTATTTTTGCTTTTTGAAATAAAAAAAATCCTCCACAAAAAATTTTATAAACTTGGTCATCAGAGAATAATTCATTCACATAATTTTCTTCTAAAGGTATTTTTATCTCTTTCATTGTCTCTTTAACAATGATATCTGCAGGTGCAGGGGCCAAGGCCCAGTTTGATCCCTGGGCCTGCCGTGCTGCATGCCTCGGCCCCCAGCAGGGTGGCGTGCTGAGCTGAGCTGACAATTGAAACTGGGTGTGGTGGTGGAGCCTCTAATCCTAGCACTTGGGTACCTGTAAACAGGCGGATCACTAAGAGTCTGATGTAGCAATGAGACCCTGTACACCCTGTAGACCCTTCCCTAAAAATATACAAGAAAAACCAAACAGATGAAAAAAGCAATGATATTAATAAGACTGAAACTTGCAAATTCTCTTTACTGTTCCACTAGATATAAGCACAAATTATTCCTTTCCCTTTAAAATTCTAAAGTGTTACTCAGTCATCTTTAGCTACCCATTTAGGTCATCTCCCTAAACACTGATCATGTTTGATGGGTAAGTTTATTAATATACTAACTGAAATTTTACACACTATAAACCTTGAGCCAGGAACTCCTTCCCTAAGTTATTTAATATCTGCTCACATTCTCTAAATAGATCTCAATAAAATCCTCCAGAAAATTTGTACAAGTTTAAAATGTTTTAACTTTATAAGTACCTGAGAGGTTTAATTGTATTTTATATAAAAGAGGTGCAGAAACTGTCTTTTAAAAATAACTATCTCTCTATAGGTGATAAGATTGTAATCAAACTTGTATATATTTTATAGAATCAATATCAGTATGAGTAACTGTTTTAGGAATGTTCATTATAAGCAAAATTTGTATTTATGTGCATCTGTCTATCTATCTATCTATCTATCTATCTATCTATCTATCTATCTATCTATCTATCTATCTATTTTTTAAGTTGATGGACCAGTATGTTTCCTTTCATTATGATACACATACGATAATGTTCATTAAGTTTTTCAAACACTTGAGGGGGTTACTGTACTTGAATACAGTTGTCAATTTGTAATCGGTATCAAAATTGAAGGCATTCTGGGGGATAATACCCACAGACTTTCCAGTTTAAATAATTGTAGGGGATTGGCTGGATGTCTCAGTGGACTAAGCACCTGCATAGGTAAACTCAGGTACTAGGGTTCAATTCCTGGTCCCACATGCTGTGCCAGTCCTGAACCCAGGTGTGCTGAGCTAGCCACTGAGCCCAGGCATGGTGATGCATGTCTGTAATCCCAGCACTGGGGAGGCTGAAAACAAGAGGATCACTACACGTCTGCATAGTGAGACCCTATACAAAACATAAAAATAAAAAAATAATATTAATGGCAATAATAATAATAATCGGTAATGGCTGTATAACTGCCAATCATCTAATTTCATATTCTAACCATCAAAATTAATTGATATTGTTCTCAGCACAGTTGCAATGCTTTGAAGAATAATTGAAACATGTATCTGATAAAATAAACACCTGAAGTTCTGCACACTGAATGTGGTTTGCTAAGTACTCTTCATATGTCACATTCTTGTCTTATCGTATCAGATTATGAAACATGTATATTTCCAAAGAGGAAGAAAAATAAGTTAACCTCTCCACAACTTAGCACTTTCAGGGTAGTAAAGCCAAAATTCCAAAGAAGCTCCATGACATACCTTATGCTCAGAACAACCATAGACAGTCTTCCTTTGTTAACACAGTTCCTAATCCTATTTTAAGGCTGCTTTGATTAAGGCTGAAATATCTCAAGGATAGAACTGTATGTAGATTTTGATGAATGTGGTTAACTAAAATACAAAAAAAAAAAAAAATAGCTTGTTTATCTGAAAGAATATAATGCTAGGCACTCCGTGTGGGCCCAAAATGTCAGACAGTTGTTCATTGAACACTATATCTACAACAGATTGTACTACTGACTTCTTGAAGCTTCAAATGAGTATAAGCTAATTAGTGCATCTCAGAAATCTTAGGTCTATTCCACTCCTTGCCTTTGACACAATATGTTGCCAAGATGTTCCAAACTTTAACATGAAATTTAACTAGGAAATACTTGTAAGATCTTGTGCAAGTAAATCTCATTCTATTAGAATAGGGAAAATCTTCAAAGTACTAAAACATATGATGCATCAGAAAATATGTCATAAACTAAAGATTCGTAACATTTTGTACACAAATACAAACATAGGTCACGTATACATTTACATACATGTAGATGTCTATCTAACTGTATTGTCAGGCAGATGTGAGGTCCAGTGAAAGTCAATTTAGTGGAATGGGAAATCATTTTGATCTAGTTATCATGGAACTTATACTTGAAAAAAAACAAGTTTAGAGGTGGAATTTCATGAGATTAATTCTGATATTAGTTGTTTTGTGAATTCAGTCTTATCTTCCTGGGCAGTAATATTGAAGATACCATGAAAATTTATGTAACTATATTTGTTACATATGTAGGAAAATTGTACTGAATGAGAATTCAATATTTAAAATTTGTTTATATATGTATGATTCATATGTTCAAGTCATTAAATAAATGTGTCACATGATAATAGTTTCATGTACTTGTGGTTTTTATTTTATTATGCCTGATCCTTGGGGGTTGTTTGGGCTGACTGCATCCCTTCAAACTTCACATGTGGAAGCCTCAACTTGTGCACTTCAGAACGCAACTGTATGTGAATACAGGTTCTGCAACCAGACTGTAAGTTAAGATATATATATATATATATATATATATATATATATATATATATATATATATATATATATATCTGTATGTACAAATTAGGATAGATATACAGCTACTTTCTCTTAGTTCAGTGAGAAGAAAAAAATGTACTAATAGTATTTGGACAGAATATCATGTCTGCATCTTGTGCTATGAATAACTACTATAAAGACAACAACATGCAATGTATTAATTATTGTAACTGCTGACCTGTTTTGAAACTGTCTCATTGCTATTTCTTTACCAATAAAATTAATTAAAAATATTTTCAGTGTAAAAACTGTGAATCACCTATCACATATAAATATTTAATTTAGTCACTTTTATCAATAGATGCTTTGAATAGTCTCATTTTGGTTTACTTTCATGGAATTTCCATTTCTTAAACATCCACTTTCTAAAGCTAGCTGGATGTAATCTGTCATGAGAAAACTAGCCTTCACCATAGAGAAATAACTAAGGATTCAACCTCCCAGATAATTTCTGTGAATTCAATGTTCAACTTCTACCTTCTTTGTCTGATGAAGCTTTAGGATTATATGTCTTACTTTTAAAGCAGTAAAGAATGTAAATTTCCGAGAAAAAAAGAAAAAACATGGGACCTGTGTTTTTTGTTGTTTTTTCATTTTGGGTCTACATAGTTCTTTCCAAAGGGGAAAAAAAAAAGGAAAAAATTTGATTTACTGAATAATTTTAACAAAGTATTTAAGACACCAACAGCTATAATCTATGATCTTTGTATTAATTGTCAAAATGAATCATTTAGACAAAGCATTCTGAGAAGTAAACACTTTCTTTTTTCTTTCTTTCACCTAGTATCAATTAGCTGTTTATTTAAGTGTTCTATGTTTTTCTATTCTGAATTGAGTGTTATGATTCAAGATGAGTAAATTTAACTTACACAAAGTTTCTCAGTCCTTTCATTTCTGAGAAAGTCTTGTCATGTTGCTCAGGAAGCTGGCTTTTGTCTCACTATGTGGCCTCAGCCTCTAAGGGCTGGGTGACTGGTGGCCCACGAAGTTTCTCTCTCACGAATCTATTTCAGAACCCAATTCAGAATCACAGGCATTATGTTCCAAAGCTTGAGCTACTCTTATATTTGCAGTCAATTTTAGATGCTCACAGGCTCCCTAAATCTCATGTCCACGTACACCAATTAAATCCTGCCTTAGACGGTTACACAACTTGTTGTCATAGGTCTGATCACTAGTTGTACTTAGGAAGATGGCCCATGAGGAAGAACAGGCTATATTTGAGGAAATTATACTATGCTTGACAGGGACCATCATTGTGGCTGGCATATCAAACTATCATGGTGCAATCATCCTCTACAAGGATGGGGCCAGTCAGCTGTCTGAAGCCCTCAGACTGTTGTCCCTGAGAGTTGCGCTTTCTTCTGATGCAGCCAGGATCTTAAAAGCTTGCTTTGTTAAAAACTCCCATTTTTCACTTGAACCCCCAATGTGTAGCTAAAAGCAGAACAAGATTGGCATCCATTTTGTCTACTTTATTTTCCAGATACTACAGGAGAAATTCTTTCTCAGAAACTCTGTATATGGGTATATTAGTTACTTAGTGAGTGAGTGTCTACAGGTTGGCAAAATAAATTCCTTAACCTTGAATGTACTCGATCACATTGCCCTTCATAAACATACAAGCAACAGAAGAGGTTTTCAAGGACATTTAACTTGGTCCAGAAATCTGTAGCTCTTGTCCTATACTACTCAGTTTCCAGAAAAAGAGCTCAATGTGGCTGAACCCACCACAACAGTCATTTCTTGGCAAAAAAAAAAAGCCAGCACTCAAGGCATGTGGATCGGATGGCAGAGATGGGGAAGCAGGACTGAGACAATGATCAACCAGAGCCTGCACCCAGCGAATCACTTCAAGTCTGATCTCCGACTGTTGCTGGGAGGCCAGCTGGCTCCCTCGGGCAGAGCTCTGGCCCTCCATTTGTGCATGCTGGAGTACTTTCCTACTTTGTTTTTCTTCTCTTTGGTTCAGGACCTGCCTGATCTTTGTTAGCTCCCCAGAGCCTACACTATTTTCTGTAGCTTTTTAACCAAAGTATTTCCCTATAAACTTGTGCCTCCTTTTAATTTCCATTATTACTAAAACCCTCATGCTAGGAATCAACAGTGGTGGAATAGGACAAACGTTGAAGAATATTCAGTGATGTTGCTCAGTTGTACAACACCTGCCTAGCAAGTCAGAAGCCCTGAATTTGATTACAAAACAGAAGAAAAGAAGGACTGCAAGGTCAGTGAATATTTTGGCCCTAGCCTTTCAAGGTCAGTGAAAACTCAGGACATAGGACAACCTGTACTGTAACATCATAAAACTCAGTTGTGCCCCAAATTTTCTGATCAAGGAGATTCTGGAGCCACAGGGAATGTGATTGATGATCTATAGTGTGCCTCAAGACAGTCACAGGGAGAGAAAACTTTCTCTCAGGCTTTCACAGAGAACAAACTGGTCAAGCAATGGCCGTGACTCATTGGTGAAAGGATCTACAGAGTGAGGTATAAGGTTAAGGATAAACCCTGAGGGCACTTGACTGAGCTCATCAGATACAAAAGTTTCATTTTCTGTTATATAGGTCTTGCTTTATCTTGGTCATAACCATCCAGCAGAAAAGTATAAGAACAAAGTGTATAAAATAAGGCCATAATAATAAGCTGAGCTGTACATGGCTCTTGTTAGCAACTTCTTTGGATAACCCACTATTATTGTGGACTGCTGGACTGTGTTGGATTGTCTCACTGAATTCTAGCTCCTATAATAAATGAATGGCAATACAATACCCATCTTTGACAGCACTAAACAAAAAAGAGGGGATACAAAGTAAGAACTATTCTGTGTTTGTATAAATAGTACAGTTAGGATAAATATGCAGTACTTTTACATAATTCTATGAGAAGAAAGATTTTCACTAATAGTGTTTGGACAGGATAGCCCGTCTGCTTCTTGTACTATGGATAACCACTAGGAAAATAACAATGTAAAAAGTATTAATTATGGAAACTGTACTATAATTAAACTTTGAAAAAAAGAGAGTTGTACAGCTACATTCTCTTAATTCATTGAATAGAGGCATCTGCTCAAATAGTGTTTGTAGATAGAGTATTATGTATGCACCTTGTACAATAAAAAGCCACTACCAAAACAATGTGCAATGTATTAATTGTTAAATCTGTCCTACTAATTTAATTTGAAACTGTCTCATTGCTATTTGCTCTTCAATAAAATAAAATGAATGTAAAAAAAATTAGTAAAAAAAAAAGAAAAGAAAGGAAAAGAAATGAAAAGGAAAGAAAAGAAAAGAAAAGAAAAGAAAAGAAAAGAAAAGAAATTCCTAGGGAGCTGAGAGTACAGGCACATGGCTGTCATCGCCCCACTGTGGAAGGTGGGAGCAGGAGCCTTGAATATTTAAGCTCACTTTGGGCAACTTGATGACTTAATATGAGCTTGTTTCAAAATTTTTAAAAACATGGAAACAATCAGAGCTGTAGATTAGTATGAAGAACTCAGTTTCTGTCTCTAATTAAAGAGAAAGAGAGAAAGAAGAAAAGAGAAAAGAAACCCAGAAACTTTCAAAAGTTATACTGTTATCTCCTGAGAGTAAATAATAAAATAGGTGCTACTTTATTGTTTTATTTCTTTGCTTAAACAGATTAGTATTTTACTTAATTTCTATTGAATTAAAATTTGAATTAAGAATGTTTAAAGGACACAAAATTTCAACTATATAGAAGGAATAAACTCATTTCTATGATGTAATGTACAGATATAGTTAAAAAGAATACATTGTTGACAATGTCTAAGAGCAGATTTTATGTAAGTTCATTCTAAAAATTATGTGAAGTAACATATATATATAGCTTGATGAAGTCATGCTTTATCTTCCACATATGTATTTGAAAATAGTAGACTATAAAATAACATGCACAGTTTTTATATAACACAGTTTTTATCAAATAAACATGAAAAATTAGATTGGAAAGAAAAAATTTTAAATTAACAATGAAACTTCAATAAGAGAATCAACAGAAAGCAACTAAGTTCATGCGATAGAACTTAGCTTATATTAGATAGAACTTAGCTTAAGATAGCTTAAATATAAGCTATGTTTTCTCCCATGTGAAACATTTGCCTGTATTCTGATGCTATTCATTTTTAGCAAATAAAGTTTGTTAAAAATGAACAGCATCAGCACAGAGGTAAATATCACTTATCCCAAAACTGCAGTGTAAAGCACCTCCTCACTGAATACAACTTCACTTTGTCCTGTGCTGCATCAGTCATCTGCGTACCCCTTGATGCAAATAAAAATTTAAATTGCATCCTGTTTAAGAAAAAGAAATTTAAGAACTGAACCAAGATGACTCTGACTGCATTCTGAGACAGGAAGTATCCCCCCAGCAAAGTGCATTGTTTGTTTATCTACAACATACTAACACTTGAGAGTTAATTTAGTTGTACTGAAGGCAAAATTTATGTTAAGAGAAAATTAAATTACAGATGCATGAATTGCAAAAGTTTATCAACAAAGTCACATTGCTATTTAATGTGCTAAATGTCAACATTTGGGTTAATTTTTAAGGTATTCCAAAAAAATGTCATTAATAACACCCCTATATAGTCACATTTAGAGTACAGAAAATGAGAACCTTTTCATACCATATTTTCCAAAACTGTTCTAAGGACAGCAAATTCATGCTCAGTTGTTTTTCTTTGCTTTAAAACAAGTTACCAATGATTCCAGCCAGTCTAAAATGCATTTGTTCCTGGATCCAATATTCAGTACTCATATTTGCAAAAACGTTTTGCAATCAGTCCTTGGCCTCTATGAAAAGATTCTTATCAATAGAAGAGCTAGAGTTTATTTTCAGTTGTTTTCACTGGATTCCAATAACCCCTTATCAAGTAAAATACTGGCAAAATATCAGATATTAAGGGTCAGATTTCTTTGGTATAGCCTTATGAGAATTCTAGTTTGGGCTTTGAAGATTTACAGAACTATCTGGGACTTGCTTCATTTTTCAGTGCCATTAAGTTGGACCCCTGGAGATGAGTGCTGAACTCTTAACAAGAAATGTAGTTCTTGGCATCAGTCTTGGTTTACAATGTTAGTGTGTGAAGGCTGTAAATGCAAGCTTGCAGTCACCTGATAAGACATTGGAGAAGCTCTAGGGTAAAAAGCTGACTGTTTGTATTTAGTAATGAAGAAAGCATGCAAAGAAGGAGCAAGTTGAAGGATCAGAAATGAAGGTTAGAAGCTCCCAAACCCAGGTCTTACACAAGGGCTGGATCTCGAGGAGGCTGAAACCTAGTGTGTGCTCATTCTTCTTCAACTGATTATTAGAACTTCAGTGCTAAAGTGCATTGCTTCCCTTACATATTTTTATAGTAAAATTCATAGCCTTATACTCCTACAGCTTTTTGTTATTCAAAAGGTTAAAATTTATAAGCTTGCTAAATTAATTTATATCTCCAGAAAAAAAATATGTCATAAAGAAAGCAATGTGACAACACAATCATTACTCTGTAACTTTTGTTGCATACCTGTGACTCAGAGTTTTGAGTGTGAGAAAGAATTTAGAGGGAGAGAGTTTTTCCTGTGCCCTGGAGGAGGGAGGGAGGAGTTAGCCTGCTATACCAAGAGCGTGCTGAGAGTCCTCAGAACATATACACTGCAAATTACAGCAAGGTGCCAAAATACAGCAAAATAATCCTGCTGAAAAGTAACAATTTTGGTCATTTTTGAAGCTTGACTTTTTAGGTTTACTATACTGCTCAATCCTCTAAGTTGGTGTGATTCTTTAGCTTGGATTATGAGAGTTGACTTTTCCTATAAAATAAAACATTATCCTTCCTGTCCACCTTATGTTGTACACTAGCCTTTGTTTTGCCTCTTATGTTCCTTGGACTACTTAGTAGTTTATAAACTTGTTTTCAAATGACTTAAAACTACTTGGAAAAGAGAAAATTTACACACACATGCACACACACACACACACACACACATGCACGCATACACGCATGCATGCATACACATCCAGCATATATTTTTAAAAAATACAAATGGAAAAGGTATGTGAGAAAAGGCATGACTTGCATAAATAGCCATAAGATTTCAAAAAGTTTATTGATACGATGTATGTGTGATTTGAAATTCTATCCCAACTCAAAGACTTAAAGTACAGAGCTGTATATATTTGCAAAATGAAATTCTCACCTTTTCCTCTTTGCCTCAAAACTGTAATCTAGTCTTTAATGACAACCTGTTCTTGGGACAAATATTTATTATTTTTATCCTATTCAACTTATACTTCCTAGAAAAACATGTTTTATGTCTCTATAAAGATTGAACTTGACTGACAGAGCTAAAGTTCTTTCATTTATGAAATAGTTAAGCAAGTTAGTACCTGGCTTATAGAACTCAAATCATGCTGATGGACTCTAAAGCAAGATATCGCAGAAAAGAATTATCAGGGATACAAATAAGTTGCTTTAAAAAAATTCTCAATGTGAATTAACACCATATGACTCACCATCTTTCTCGGTTACTCTTCTCTCATCATTGGAACAAGATACGCAACACCCAAAATTAAGGAAGGAAAAGTTTATTTAGATCTCAGTTTGTGGAGGTTTCAGTCCTTATTCAGCTGGCTTCAAAGCAGAGTGCTACATGGCAGAGGGCAACTGTTTATAGGGACAGAACACAGCAAAGAGCAAAGGTGGAAGGAAGGAGTAGGGGCAGCAATGGCTGATGCAGGCCTCTCTCCTCCTTCCACTTTCTCCAGGCTACCTGCCCCAGGCTGGTAGCACTCTGTCCATTATCACAGCTGTCCTCACAGACATAATCCCAGCCTTGAGCAATGGATTAATCACAGTCTCTAGAACCACACCCCAATGACTGCTCCAGGCTTTGCAGGGACAACTAGACACAAACCATAACAATGTCCAGTGTAGTCACATGGCAAAGCACACCTCTGGTACTTTCTTAATTATATATAAAATCAAGGATGCCATTTTTTTTATATATTGAGTGATGCTATATAATGTGCCTAATATATATTCTGTTATTTCTCCATCATGTTTTTATATTAAAAAGAAATTCAGACACAAGAAATCATACTATGCTCAATATGTTATTCTTACACAGTAAATATGGACAGAGTTTCTGGTTGAAAAGAAATATGGCTTGGAGTCCCTGTTGGACCCTCTGCATATTGACTTTCATAAATCTGATGCCTCAAATTTATATTAGCTCTGACATTTACTGGCTATTTCTTCACCTCCAGGAGTAAAATGAGATTGCGTGTAAATATCTCTGAGAGAAAAGTAGTGTGGATTCTTTGCTCAATTTTTTGGTTGTTTTATTTTGTATTTGTACACTGACCTTCGTAAGATGGCCACATATTCCAGGGACACATGGCCTAGAATCTAATTCCAATGCCAATTCCATGACTCATTATTAAACATATGGATTCAGGAAATTTTATTGTATGCCTCGGTTTCTTAATTTGAGAAAGGGAATGATAGTACTAAAGTAACAAGGATGTTGACAGCAAAACACAGGTTAAAACATTTTCTGCAATTAAAGGAGTCGGCATTGCTTTCCATGAGGTTAATGAATGTCAGAAAGGTTTTCCCTCCCAACCCCTGACACGAAATTTCATTCTGGAGTTTAATTCTTCAGGGCTTCCAACACCAACAAGAGAGCATCATCTCAAAATGTGATCAGAATAATATGTTTTATTCAAGGAACGGTAAATTGCTCCTGAGCGAGAGGCTTTCTAATTTGATGCGAGCGATCAACCAAGCAGGAGTGAGCTGGTTCCAGCCACTCAGTACAATGCTAATGATTTTTTCATGTTGAATTAATAGGATTGAAATGTTTGTGATTTAAGCAGCTGTCGGAAACAGTGGGAAAGCCTGAGCCACCACCCTAGCAGCCTCTGCTCCTCACGCGGCCGTGTTTATGTGGAGCGGGAAAGCTAACAGTCTGTCTGGAGTATGCTAATCTCAAATTAATAATAATTATTTCCACAAAGGCAGCTATCGAACATCTCCCCTATTCCCAGGGAGACTTTGTATATATTTTTAATGAGTGCATGAAAGAGTAATTTGTTGTGCGCAGAAAGCAAAATTTCTGTTTTGAAGCAGGTGAGTGGCTAGTATTTAGCTGTCTGATTAATTATCACAGCAAGAAGTGATTACGCTTTGCCAACATACAGAACAATTTTATTTTGCTCAGGTATACCACTACTCCCTTAGATCTTTTTCTTGTTCTCAGTTACCTTCTGTTTAAAATTTAAACGTTTCCACAGGTCTACATGTGTCCTTTCCCCTTTAGAGATGCTAATAATCAGTTTATTGCTGCTCCCCCAAATTATCATGTTTAAATCATGTTTTATTTCCTTCTTGTCATGATTTGACATTACCTCTGTGTTATCATATGCCTTTCTGCACATACCTGTCCTTTTGACAACTTAAATTGCAAATTGTAGGCAGAAATGTTGCTTGTTAGTATCTTGGTTTGTATGACACCTAAAAATAAGGATGTCCTAATAAAATACAAGTAAGTTTCAAATATGAAAATGTGGTTTAACTAAGATAAATTTTGTTTATGGTGACAATAAAATAAGTCAGAAATTTAACATTATCATTAATTATAGATTGCTTATTGTATGATGACTTCAATTTAAAAAAGAATCCTAACAGGTTTTATTGTAAAAAATGTCATGGAACTATTTTTAGAAAAGTGCAAATATTTATTTTTTTGTATATTAGATTCTTTTATTTACTAAATGGAGTTGCACCTCTTCTGTAACTTTCAGTTGTTAGTATTTTTCTCAACTTGTTCCCTGAAATATCAAAATGCAGGGCCAGCCAAATAACTCATCATATTAAAGTGCACGCAAGCAGACACAGGGGCCAGGAATTCGATTTCAGGGCCTGCTGTGCTGGCCCAGACCCCGGGTCAGGCTGAGATAGCAACTGAGACTGGGCGCGGTGGTGCGTGACTGTAATCCCAGCTTTTAGAAAGCTGTAAACAGGAGGATCACTAGGAGTCCAGTCTATGCAGTGAGACCCTGAATACCCTGTAGACACTTCCCTAAAATACAGAAAAAAAAGAAAGAAATATCAAAGTGCAAAAGCAATTTTAAAGATATTCTATCAGACACATCTATATTGAAACATCTGGGTAATCTGTTAAGTACATTGCATAACTATAAATCAGTTTTTAGAGAACTTGAATTGTGACCAATGTAAATATATTATTATAACTCCAGACCAGAAAGACTGACAATGATCCAAAAATGTTAAATGCATTTGAGAGTGTACATTAAATTTGAAATGTAACTTCTGTTTGATAAATAATGTAATTATTCAGTAACATTTTATTCTCTAATGCATATATATTTGGGTATATTTATGCATATACATATATATGGTATAAAAATAAAATATTCTTTTTGAAAGCACCCTTTATTTACTTGTTCATTCATTCATTTGTCACAGGCTCTCACTACAGGTTGGACTCATTGGAATCCTCCTGTCTCAGCATCTCCAGTGCTGGGATTAGAGGCATGCACCACCATGCCCGGTTTCAGGGCCAGCATACAGTACTGGGTATCCAACCCAGGTACCTGTGCTTGCCAGGCAGGTGTTTAGACCACTGAGATATCTCCACAGCGCCAAATAAAATAACTTAAATGTACATATTTCCAAGGATTTAAGAAGCCTTAAGGGCCGGGGAGATGGCTCATTGGAATAAGTGCTTCCCTGGCAAGCGCAAGAGCCTGAGTTTAATCCCTGGTTCTACCAAAAAGTAAAACAAAAGAAGCCTTATCATTTCTGCCTGATAAAAGATGACCATCAGTGGATGAAGTTCGATTCCTGGACTGCTGTGCCAGCCCTACCCCCAGGGTACGCTAGGATGACAATTGAGACTGGGCATACCTGTAATCACACCTCTTTGGAGGCTGAACACAGGTGGATTACTACGACTCTGATCCATGTAGTGAGACCCCATAGACCTTGTACACCCTATACTAAATACAGAAAGAAAAGAAGATGATCATAATTACTAATTGTACTATGTAAACTGAAACCTGCATTCTTAGGCTGTGTCCATTACGTAGAAATTAGAAGGAGTCCCTTAACGTTCATGCTGTGAACTTTTCAGTGTAGTTCAGCACATAGTGCAGCATACTAATTAAAATAAAGAAAACATTTAAGAAGACAAAGAAAGCATCAATGTTAGTTCATTAAACCTTCACATTTTGGGTTTTGTGGTAGTGAAATGCACATTCAAGTGAAAACTTGAATTGCTGAGATAACCCAAAACATTCTAAATTTGAGAAGTAGGAAAGTTTAATTCATAAAATACCCATTTATAAGCCTACAGCAGTAACTTAAATAATTATTAGGAAATATAGAAACCCAAAACAATATCAACAGGTTTGGATACAAGGCAGATGCCTTTAAAAAATACTTACTTTGTTATTTTTTGAACAGCTAAGTGGGATCAATTTTAATGCATGTGTTATTGAATAATAATGGACACACTCACATACATGAACTTCTCAGCAGCACTACAAGCTTCTGCTTTCTCCTGCTCCCGTACCTACCATGATATGATGTGCTGGAAGAAATGCAGCACCATCCACAACATAGCAGCACAGTTAAAATCCTGCCAGTGCTGTGCACCACCTTCAGCTATCATGACAAGATGATCAAATCCCACCTGCACACTTGGAATCTGTATTATGATAAGTAAAACAAAAACTGCATCATAATCCACAATCATTTCTAAAGTGCTTTCCATTTGCCAGGCAATTCTTTTATTCGCTGCACACCTCTATGATTTAGGCATTGCAATTTGATGTTGTACATAAGAAAACTGCGGTTTAGTACCCAAGAGACCTAATCTTAGAAAAAAGCATCAGTGCCATCCGTATTCAGTTTAATTCCAAAATCAATTGCCTTAACTGTAGAAAGTTTCTTTCCCGTTCCTACCAGTAACTGAGAATCAGAATTCAGAAAAAGTCTTTTAACACATTTTATACCGAAAATGACCAACATTAAAAACTGGAACAAATGTTTGCTAGTAGACGGATATCTATGCCCTACCAGCCATATACTTCTAGTTTCTAAAATAACCATTCAGTTTAAGCTTTTAGGGGTAATACAATGAATTAGGAGTCAGAATCTACTGACACAGAATTACAGAGATTTGAAATGGGGAGATAGTTCAGAGGTCTACATGCCTGACCCACCTGGCAAGTGTAAGAACCCAGGCTCGAGCCAGTATGGCAGGCCATGCAGACATTGGAACTGCAGACATGCCACGCTGGCCACTGAAAGCAGGCGTGGTGATGCAAGCCTGTAATCCCAGCACTGAGCAGGCTGAGACAGAAGGATCACTGTGAGAACAAGCTGTATAATGAGACCTTTACCAATAAACAAATAAATAAAATGATTGTTAAGAGTTATTTTTCCCAAAAATTACAGAGACTTGACCCTGGCCCATCCTTTTGAGCAGAACTTTAAGTGCTTACCTGCCACCCCAAATAAAAGCCCTGGAAAGGACATTTCAAGAATGGGCAGAAAAACTGTAAGTAAATGAAAACTGATGATTTTTTCCCTCTCCTCTATCTCTCCCCCAACAGACATCCAAACATGAATCAATAAAACATTTTTTAAAAAAGATGATTTTTACAAAATCATCCCATCTTTCATTATGAAGAAAGACATCACTATCATTAAAAAGATTAATGGCTATTCTTTAATAGAATAGCTGTAAATTTAACATGATTTAATTATCAAAGAATAATAAAATAAATTAAATATGGGAAATAAATGCACTGAGGTAACATGAAGAAAGGAAAAACAATTTTATTGTTCTTTAAGTGATGACCACTTAAGAAACTGTCAGCGTTGAGCATATTTTTCCTCTGAAATTATGACTAAGAATTTTAGCAGTAAAAAGGCTAAAGTATGAAACAGAATACCAAACACCCAGAGATTACTACATTGGTCCAGGAGAGAACTAATGTGAGACACAGCATTGAGGACAGAGAAAAAGGGATTTACAAGGTACTTTAGAAGTACCCAGGTAAATCACCATACCTGGGAGCTGCAAGAAGAGAAAGAAGAGATTCCTTTAAAACTAGTCTACTGAATTTTTCCACAGGTAAAGTTAGTGAGGAATAACTAAATTATCAGCAGGACTCAGTGAAAATGATGATAGAGCATCTTTGGACTAAAAGCATTAAGAATCTTAAGCTAGAAATAGCATTAAAACCGAGTGCACGCACTTGAGCTGGCTTTCTGTCCATGAACCCAGTGCTGAAATGAAGTCCTTAACTTTCTGAACATTAAACAAGTAAGCAAAAGATATGATACTGAGAAATATTAACCAGGTACTATTTTATATAAAAATTCATATTAGAAAATAGGACCAGGGAGACGGCTCAGTAGAATAAACGCTTCCCTGGCAAGCACAAGGGTCTGAGTTCAATCTCCAGTTCCACTAGACAAAAAAAAAAAAAAAGGAAGAAGATGTTCAAATGGGAAGGAAAACCTGTATGGGGGAAGGGAAAAGGAAAGATAGAGACTAGAAGGACAAATGAGACCAACCCTATGTAGATAACGAGGGGAAGCAAGGAAAGGGAAGGTCAAGAGAAGACTCAAGATACACCACATACAGGGATAAATTCTCTTGACAAATGCTATCATTACGGTATCTAAAATGTACCAATAAAATTAAACAAAAGCAACTTAGTGCAAGCAAAAAACAGTGCAAACCAAAGGTTGCTGCCATCCCAGATTGTCTCCGTGGTCCCATTTGGGGGTCATCCCTCTGTGACTGAGCTGTTTTCACAGCAAACTTTGCCTCTCACTCTCGAGTAGGAGTCACAGTTCTTCCCCATGCTCTGTGCTCCGAGATCAGCAAAGCACAGCCACTACCTGAGCCTCTGGTGCCAGATATTCTCTGTTCTGAAAGGAGCTGAGGGTTCGCTCCTTGCCCATCTCACAAGGCGGGCTGCGCATTCACTGCCTGCTGGGGCCGGGGTGAGAGCACCGGGCCTCCGCCATTCAGCCTCGCCTGTCCTGTCATAGATGCAATCTCCCTGTCAGACGTTATAAGAGATAAGTGGGAGTCTTCTGAACCTCATAGACACATTTGAAATTTACCAGCACCACTGAGACACAGTGCTGTTTATTTCCTTTTCTGAGGCCAATGAGAGAATCAAAGCAGAGTACCTTTGTATCAAGGGTGCTTCCGTTGCCTTTTGGGGGAAAGAGACAGCTTTTGAAACAGCTTTTGAGCTTGGTGCTTTATTTATGTGGCTGTGTGCAAACAATGCAGAAGTGACAAGGATGTGGGACTCGGAACAGTTGGAGTTTTGCCTAAAGTAAATACAGAAAGCTTTTGATGGAAAAGTTCAAAGTAAGTATGAAAAGAAAAGAGCTATATATGTGATAATAAAACACTGACAGAGCGGATAACTAGGATAGTTATATTTCTGTTGAACTCACATTTAAACTTCTGGAGGTCAGATGATACATGTTACTTCTAATAACAATGCATAGCATTTGTTTAAGACCTACTGAGCACACATCCGTAACGACGGAACTCTGACGTGAAAATCGAAGCAGGAGTAGCTGCTTAGGTCTGAGTAGCATACTAAGTGGTAACTAGTATCTAACAGCAGGCCTGATACTCTCATCCTCTTGTTCATTTCCTTGCTGAGGTCTTCCCTCTACTTTCCAACATCTCTACCCCCTCTTCAGGGACTCTGGTATACCTGGGCATCTATATTTCATAAAAACATAGGTATTTTGCAAGTTCTAAAGCAGAGCAAATAGACCACAATTCATCAAATATATTTTACTTCATTTTATGGATACATGAAAAGGAACAACATTTTGCCCTCTGGCTCAATTCTTCTATCTCCTTTTTCTTTTTGGATCTCCCAATAACTTCAAAGAGAAATTTTCTCTGGGAGAATTGAGCAAGGTTTGCAATGTATCAGGCTAAGTTCTTTAATGTCAAGATATAGTGAAACAACAATTTATTTTTAAGAACATAAACAAAAAAGTCCAGATAAAAACAGTTGCAATTTTGAAACTCCCCATTATTGAAGTCTCCTTGCCTCACAGTAAGACTCAGAATATGAGATTTCATTTATCAATCTATATGATTTTTATAATTCTTTTCTGTACTAATAACTTTGTGTCAATAGAATGATGCAGCAATTTATTAGGCAATAAAACTGTTGTTTATTCCAAAAGAGTATAGTTAGATATAACTTTTAATTACTTCTGTTATATATGTGGTCCCTGCAATGGGAAACATGGAAGTCACCAGCCTGACATCTTTAATTAATAGAGAATAAAATGCAGAAACTAGGCTTTTAAATTTGTTTAATTTTTAACTAATTTAACTTTACATGTGGATAGTCCCCTATGCTGCTGGTCACCACACTGATTGTGCACTTCCAGCTGGAAGACAGATGTGTAGCAGGCAGGGACATTAGGCTCAGACTCAGGGAGCTGGTGGTTCAGTGTAAATGACAAAGAGCAAGCAAAAGAATAAAAAAATGAATTTCAGATGAGAACTTGGTAGATAAGTACAGTTGGAAAAAATAAGTATAGAGAGTTTAATACAACTCTGAGAAGAGGGAAGACCTCATACACAGCATGAGTTTTAAGTTAAATATGAATGAAAGGAAAATCTCACCAACAAAATAGCTCAAGGAAGTACAGTCAAGGCACTGGAGTGGCACGAACTCAGTGTTAAATAACTTAGCTTCTTCAAGGAACTGAACTGGCAGTCACAGGAGGCTGAAGCAGAAGACCAAGTCAGAGTGGGAGCACAGGAGGCTGAAGCAGACCAAGTCAGAGTGGGAGAACTGAACAGTGTCCAGTTCAGGTCTAGGTGTAAGCATGACTGAAGTTTTAGATATTCCTTACATTTTCAAGGGGAATCATTGCATGTTATGGGAGGGAAGCAATGCTATTCGTGCAAGTGTACCTTCTTTCTTGTATTGCTTTGTGTGGAACGAATCATGGCATAAACATGTAAGGGAGAGAGAAGTGAAGAAGTTGTCTTGTTTGATATGAAATTACCCTTTGAAACAGAAAGAGGGAGAGAGTTCTAAAGGGCACCCCACATGGTACATTCGAGTTGGAAGGTAACTGAAGTCAGGTCTGAGTTTTCACTAAATAGGTAAACAAATGTCTCTGAGTTGCAAATTGCTGGAGAAAGAATTGTTTCAGTAGCATAGCTGCACATTTCACTCTGTTAATTTTAATATATGTTTGAAATACTCAAGCAGACTTTTCAAACAGATAACAGAGGCAAGAAAGGATCAAGGGAAAGTGCAAGGTAGAGCTATAAATCTTGGAGTGCACAAGAAAAACTAGCAAGTGTTTTCATTACAAATCAAATGTAGTTTAAGACAGGAACATTTTTAAGAGATTCAGAAATTCTTTGCAATCTGTTGATAGAATTCATAGAGTATTTTGACATGTCTTTCTCAAGTGTAAATACCCTATTGATTGGACATTTTCCTATGTATATTATCCCCAAAATTTAGTTGATCCTCAATATAAATATGCTAGACTAATTCTCCACTTAAAATAAAAATGAAAGCAGTTCATGTCTTTCATTCTGGATACCTGACTCAAAGGACCCATATTGGAGGGTCAGGAAGCATAGCAAGTTCTTTCTTATATGCTTCTCTTTACAAGAGGTGATTAAAGAATACAGTGACACTTAAGTTCAAAAAAGAAACATATGAAAGTAAAAAAAAAAAAAAACAAAAACACATGTTGTCAACAATGATAGGATTACTGTTCAAACTGAGTACTTTTGGTACTCTTAGTATGATTAAGGAAATTAATGAGATTGTACTTTAATGTGAGAATTTTTTTTAAAACAAAACATTTATCATAGTTCTTGGCAACACACCATTGATCACCTCTCTTCAGTAATCTGTTTGAGAGAATATCATGCTGTGACTTCACCCATTTTATTCACTGGATCTGGGACTGCACACTTTCTGTCTGTTCCCCGAAGTCAAAAATCACAGTGAAAGGTAGAAGTATTGAATGGACGGATGGTGTCCACGCAGACACACAGCACAGTCATGGAAAGGCCTTCCAACACTTCTGCTGCCCGTGCTTCGAATGGTGTGCTGAGCACGCAGAGCCAAGGGGATTCGCAGCAACATGCTTTCTGCTATAATTTTTTTTTGATTGATTACACATTCACCGTGTTTTTTACCACACTCCATACCTCCCCTGTGTCATTTGTCTTCTCACTGTCATCTTAGTTCCGTGTTAAAAGGTGTGCTAGCCTTTCTGAATCTTTCATATACATGGTAGCTTATATTGATAAGCTCTATGGAAAAAGGTACAAAATATGGCAGTATCTTTTGCTAAAGGAAAAGATATTCTGATCACCAAAACAATACCAAAGAAATAGATGGGAAAATCACTACGACTACATACTTTGTCGCAGGAATATCTGTATGAACTTCTCATATTCTTTTGTTAGTTAAAAATGCATTAATTATCAAAGAATTAAAAACAGTCATGCCTTCCATTGTAATTTCTGGGCACATCATATCATTCATCACTTTCTTAATGCTTTCTACTTATTTAAGAAGGTGCCTGAGTTTTCTTTCAACCTCTTTGCTATCAGCTTGTGGGGAGGTGTGGGTGTGTGTCTATGGAAACAGTAAACAGGAACTCATTTCTGAAAGAAATCTTGTAGTTCTGGACTTTCAAAAAAATATTATGGAGAAATTAACTAAATATGTGAGAATAAATGTAATCTATGTGCTTTGTAGAAACCCTGACTTCTACATAACACAAATCATTTCATAATACAATACCGAACAGGTAACCTAGCGTGAATGGTAATTTATATAACATTTATATTGGAAATTGATATCGAAACTGTCATCCATCCTAGTTCATGATTGTAAGTCATGCTGGACCACTGACTTCTCTTATTTGTAAGGGTCCAGATCAAGAAAGAAATTACATACATATATTTATGAAAGTAATCTAATATATAAATGTTGACATTCAAATGGGGGATGAAATTTGTAAGAACTAAAAATAATCCTAGAATTTATTTTCATGCAAAGAAACCTCTTATCAAAGTGGAACAAATTATATGAATTTTATTATTGTGGAATGAATTAGATACCTTACTTATCTCAGTGTACTCAACCTCTAAGCCACTTTGGGGCTATTTACTTTCTGATTCCTTCATACAAAGTCAATATTCAAATAAGACTCAAAACTATAATATTAATATCTTAAATCATTTTAATCCATAAAAGTAAAAACTTTTACTAAACTTAGAAACAAAAATGTATTTTGTATAATTAGGACAGTGAAATTAATTTAATATAATTCATGTATTATTCTTATTACATATATATTACTTTTGTTTCAGAAAATAAAACCGGTTCCTACAAATATTAAAAATTTCTTTTATTAGTCAGTTAGTGTACTAGTCATATTTTTAGATTTAGATTTAGAACCACCTTATTTGTCTCCCTAAATTGTAATAGTTAGAAAGTGACTGACATACAGACCTAGTATGTGTTTATTCATTTTAAATGAAGCAGCAGTACTGTGACCAAAAGCTATTATTCTTTGGCATCAAAATCATCATTTTTTCACTGTATTGCAAAACACTGCTGAATCAAGTAATAGGCTTTAAAAAATTCCCCTTGTTTGAAGATTTCTATTTCTTAACATTCTTGAAAGTAAAAATATAGTAGTTTCCTGAAATTTCTATTAACTGCATCTTCCAAAACATAATGCCTTACTGAAATCTAAGGTATCAGGGGATGAAATTGGAAAAATCCCATTAAAGCAATGAATTAAGAAAATTAGTATAGTCCTGGTTTTAGAAATGTCACGGAAACAGTGATACACAAAGCAGAAGAACTCCTAATTATTGTGAACGTGACACGGGCACAGAAATCCTCCTGGGGGCATTTGAATTCTAAACCCAGATGTCCAGATGGCTGTGGATAAAGAGGCCTCTGCCCTTATGAGTAGCTTTCTGTACATAACAGAATCCTTTGCATCCTTCAGAGCTCCCAGTTGAGGCCTCTCTCATAAGTGCCCAGTATCTGTATCATATATTGATTAATATTAGTGTCCTGCTGAAGGTTCTGAGAAACAGTCTCTTATACTGATCAAGCAAATGAAGATTGGCCCATTGTGTGAAATTGTTTGCAATTCAATTAAATCTATAGAATTTTTTTTGTAAAATCTGTAGTATTTTTTAGTATTTTTTAAAACTCTCAATGTGTACTTCAGGCTGGACTTAAACTGCCTATATAGCCAAGGCTGATCTCAAACTCGTAGGCATAATCTACAAACTTGTAATTAAGTACCTATCCTGAGGAAAGTGGTATATATTTACTGTTAATTAAAAAGTACATTTTTAATTTCAGAATTGTGGTGGCACATGCCTGTAATCCCAGCACTTGGGAGGCTGAGGCAGGAGGATTGTTGTGAGTTTGAGACCAGCCTGAGCTACAAAGTGAGTTAAAGGCCAGCCTGAACTGCATAGTGAGACCCTGTCTCAAAAAGACAAAAATAATAATAATAATAATAATAATAATAATTTCAGAATTATCATAGTAGCAACATTATAATGGTTAGAAGTGATAAATTATAATTTTGAGGTGAATATAGAGATGTTTACCAAATACTAGCAAAGGAAGCAGGGAGATCCTTTTCAAACAGGAAGGGAATGAGAGACAGAGGTAGGTAAGAAGGAAGGGAAGATTAAAAAGAAGGGTAACTTTAAAAAGAGAAAGAGAACCAACAAAAAAAGAGAGAATGGAGCTTTTAAATGGGAAAGGGATTAAGAGTTGGAAGAACTAGAGGGAGACTGGAAGGAAGGGGGACAAGAAAAGTATTAAGATGTGTCACATGAGTGCAGAGACTACCCATGGTATTTGCAATCATCAAAGACTGAGAAATGTGCTAATAGAGAATACACTCATAATAGTAAGAAAAATAATGGAAATAAAAATAAAGAGTTCTTCAATGAGAAAAGTAATGGGTTTTTTATAATCTTTGAGTTAATTGATTTAATTGATTTCCATGTAAAACTAAAATGTCTGAATTGGCAATGTTAAGAATTTCATCCATTACAAATTGTTAATTTTCAATTACAAGAAGACATTGGCATGTTAATCCATACCTTTTGATGTTGATATCAATGAGATCCACAGGTAGTCCATTTGTAATCTCTGATAAAATAACAGTCTACATCAGTGACTAACTTTATGTGATATTTGTATAGACCCATGGCAGAACTAAGTATTTAAAAATATTTCTTTACCAAGTGATTGAGGCAGATATTGTTAATTAGACAAAATTTTCTGTGTATGTTATAGTGACAGTATGTGGTTGCAAATTGTAGCCTTAGGGGCTACATTTTCCAGAATTCTCTATAGCTAGGTTTGGTTATGATGTTGATTTCTGGACCAGCTGGCATGTGAAATCTAACAGGTTCTTGTCCTGTCTTTGGACCTTTAACACAATCGGCCGATCTTCATTTGCTTGATCAATATAAGAGACTGTTTCTCAGAACCTTCAGCAGGGCGTTGATATTAATCAATATAGGAGCATTGTAATTCTCTAACCTGCAGCAACTGATTTAGCCCATTACATAGACTTAACTTGGTTTCACTTACTCTTCAGCTCACTTGCCAAGGACTGACTTTAACTAAGAAATTGTCATAGAACAGAGAATTTGTGTTGAGGTTTACTTAACTTCCTATTAAGATTTTTTCATTTATTCATTCAATAAAGTTATGTTGGCAGCCAGTTTAAGACTTGAAAACTTCCAAGAATATCTGTATGTTAAAAAAAAACAGCCTAGAAATTTTACTTTTTAGAATTCATGCATAGCTTGTACTATAGAGAGTTCCCATATAGAGAGAGAATCCCAAACAGCACCAAACGTGTTCTGTATGCTGAAGGCTGGGTCCCAAGCTCACAACACCAATTAAAAAATAGTAAGACTTTACTAGAAGAAGGTAGGTAGCAGGGGCATAATGTTACTTTCAACAGGAACACTGGTGTACTTGGCTGGGTCCCTTCCTTTACCCCTCTTCAATTTTTATTTATTTATTTATTTATTTATTTATTTATTTATTTATTTTCATTTATTTTTATTTTATTGAAATACAAATGTCAATCAGACAGTTTCAAAACACCATAACCATACAGAGTCGATGAAATAATACATTGCAAACTGTTTTCATAACGTTTTGGTATTGTACAAGGTGCATACACGATATTATATTTACAGGTTTTTATGGGGGTGCCCCAGTCTCTGTGTGTTCCTGCTTTGTGCTGCCACAAGTTCAAAGCATCAAGGTCAAGTGGCTGTGTACTAAATCTTCTGAAACTGTGAATCACATTTCATTTTCTTTCCTCTTCTGTTTATTATTTTAGATACTTTGTGAGGGTAATGTCAAGCTAACCTAAGAGACAAGTCTAGATCATACATTTTGGGGGAAAACTTTCTAAAACAGAAAAAATTCCAGATATTGTACAAAGAAAATATCCAATCTTTGCTTATGCAATAAGTAGCATTAAGCCTTTCAGTATCAGCTCAACCAAAAGAACTACTTTGTGGAGTGGAAATAAAAAAAGTAAATATAAGGAGATTTTACAAAACTCTGCACACATAAACATTAGAAAAAACATCTTACATTAGAAAAAACAACTCTATTGTTGAGACAAAAACCAGTTTAAATTCTATGATGGATCCTCAACAGGAAAAGAAATTCAAAATGTGGTTAATTATCTTACAAGCACATTCAGCATTATCAAATGTTATACAAAGAGAAGAAATATGCTGAGAGTGTTCCTTATGTGTACAGCTGATAGTTTTATTTCTTTCACAATGCAACATAGGTTACGCTAGCCCTTTAGGTAATCTACATCATGAACATCCAAATTAATTAGGATAGAACACAGGAAATGTTTAAAAATTTAATAAAAATACACCATGAGTCAGTTAATATCTAAATCCATATATCTCCACTTAAAGTGATTATATGGCTGCATCATTGTAAGTATGTGTAAGTATCAGGTTTTTTAATAGCATATATAGTTTGTGCATATTTAAGACAAATAATTATATAATAAGATGAAAAAATATACACACGCTTCTTCCAGTGTTAACAGGAGTTTTTAATTTCTATCCCAATTATATTGAGAGATGGAATGAAAGTCAAATAAAAGGCAATACTCAGTCCCAATGATTTGAAATATGCAATCATAAGGAAAATATAGATGTTGATGGACTGGGATAAAGATGATTCCATCACTACTGATACAACTTCACATTTCATATTTAAAATGCAACTGTTATAGCCCAATACTTCATTCTTCAAACCACATCAGTCATCCATCTACTTGTGTATGACATTTTCAGGGGTCAGGGAGATGGCTCAGTAGAATAAGTGCTTCCTTATGACACATTCAAAGGGAATTTAATAAGAATGGAGGGAGAAACAAATTCTCCTACTTTAAATCCAGGCGATCCTGTCAAAGTGGAAGAGGCCATCACTCACAGATGGCAAAGAGCCTTTGAGCATGAAAGTGTAGGTTATTGTATTCATTTCTTGGCATACATAAACATTACATGGAAGAGAAATATAACAAAAGATCCCACATTTGAGCATGTCAAACTACTCCAGATTAATACTTTATTTTAGAGTTGGTAGATAATTCTAATAAAGGCAGAAATTCAGTGCTGTAGTCTGCAATTTCAACTGAAAGTATTTTGTGTTTGAAAGAAAAGAGTAATAAGAGTAAGAATGAGGTCAAAAAGAAAAAAATGGTGAATTGGGGAGAAAAGAAATAAATGAAAGATGGAAAGATAAACAACACTAAAATAATGGTACAGTAAGTCATAGCAACATTAAATATCCTGGCATTCTAACATCCAACTGTTAGGAAGATACAGTTTGTGGAATGAGTCCATCATCATGGGACTGCATAACTTCAAGTTTAATGTACAAAATGGTAAGTCCAAATATAAACCAAAAATTTTGTCTCATCAATAATATCCTTAGCAACTGACAGGATGCTATAACTTGGTTTAAAAAGTATCACATAATAGTCTCATTCAATACAGTGATTTTTTAAAATCTAATGAAGCTTATTAAAGCTGTAGTAAGGTTCTCCATTCAAACAAAATGCAGTAATACTGTTTTCATGCATGTAGCGAAACCACTGTAATTTGAGCAGAGATGTTTGAAATCTTTTTACACAAATGGAGTCCTAGGCATTCTCCAGAGTAAAAATTTGAATGAAGTAGAAATTATATAAAGAAAACTTTAGCCGATCTGGAGATGTTCGATGGACAAACAGCAGAATCGTGGAAGAATTGGCAGTGATGTCGGGAGACATGGTGTCCCAGAGGATCAGAGCACAGGTTTTATCTGGGACGTGCAGATGCATTAAAATTAAGGAATAATTTTAGCCTGTTTGTTTTATACAACTTCCATTGTTCAAATTTCTTTAGCACTAAGCAGTATGCTGGCAATTTAGTCATTGTTTCACAGGAGCACAGTTGAGTCACCTCAATCTGAATAAGCATGACTTAATGCTTATTTAGGTATTTTTTCACTTAACTTTATTATCTAGGATTCTGTTATATAAACATATTTTTCAGTTGATGCCAACTGAAGTATAAAATTGATGTCTTGCCTAACACCCATGTACCTATTGATTGTTTTAAACTTCTATTCAGAGTGCATGATAGACCCTGTATAGGAGAGAGCTACATTAAACACTCACAACAAAGAACCAAATTTTCCACAAGTTTCATCAGAATAAGGTTAATTCAAAACTCTATTTAAAATACCTTTCTGGGCTTGGGAGATGGCTCAGTGGAATAAACACTTCCCTGGCAAGCACAAGGGTCTGAGCTCAATTCCCAGTTCCACCAAAAAAATTTAAAAATCCTTCTTAAAATACCTTTTACTCACCATTAAGATTTGAAAGAATATCACAGTAATCTTGACTATTTAGCCATCTCACCCATTTGATATTGAGAATAACTATCCTTTACCCTTATCACTTCTCTTTTTATAAACCTTTATTGAAAGACTTATAAACACTGCAAGAAATTTGAAAAGATCTAGAGCTGTAGATCCCAAAGTCTGAGTCCAGTGTCTACTCGGTCTACTATTTGTGATACTAATGTGTGACAGTTACTACAAAAAGAAAATGAATATTAAGTAATTTTTAGTCAAATCTCAGCTTATCATTCCAAATGGTTGCAAGAAAAATTGGTTCAGTACTAATTTTATATCTGAATATTTTATGCCTTTAGATGATTTGCATATTTGTGACCAGTATAATTTATTGATATTTGTGAAAGTATGACTCATCTTAAGGTAAAAAATGTCATCATATGGCAATAGTAGATACAATCAAAGGTATAACTGATTGTTATGAAAGCCATTGGGATAAACTTAAACAGCAGGTGTCACCCAAATTTTCCAAACAAAAAATTTTACATATGTACTTAATTACATGTGGTTTAGGTCAAATGAGCTTTATAATAATATAAAGCTTTTGAGGTAATTCAGTCATCACAAAAGCTAACTTCCTAAAGTCCTACAATGGCAATAAATTACAGATAAAATTATTCACTGCCCCCTCCTCAGGGATGACACTCCACACTGGTGAAGAGCAGATACAGCTATGGCAAAGGGGATTCCTACAAAGCTGTATGAATTTCAGATCTAAAGAACAAGTTTTAGTCACAGAGAAAACAGTATTTTAAAAGTTTGAAAAGGTTGGATGGGAAATATATAATACAGTTTTGGGTTTCCATTTATAATTTCAAAGCATTTCCTTGATGAACTCTTAAATTAATGAAAGAATATATGAGAAACAAGAAACCAAACAAAAAAGAAACTCCTTACTGACAAACAAGCTCTTATGTTGATCAGTGCTTTATCCAAGGCCTAGTGGAGATTTGATAGTCAAAATGCCACACTGGGTCAAATATCTCTTTTTAGATCTCTTTTTACTATAACTAAATTCAAGGCATAAATTAAGACCATTAAAGGTAATCAAGTTAACAAGTAAATCAGATAGAAAAAGTTAATTATGTGTTGATTTTTGTGTTTGGGATTATAAAACAAGGGATCAATGTGATTTAATGAAAAAAATGTTAAAATATACACAATATGTCTCATCTCAATCTGTAGGTATTTGCATTTGATTTTCATCAGAAAGGACTTAACATTTATATCTTTACATAGAGGCAGACACTAGTTAAAAATATCATCTTTATTAAATCTCAACCTGGCATCAAACAAACAAGTAAGTTTCAAAGTCGTATTCCCACCCTGCAGGGTTCCACTAAAGGAAGTAATAAAGTGAAATATGAAAAAAAAAAAAAGATTGTTCTTTGAGAGAAGAAGATCTAATTAAAAGTAGGCCTTAACAACTCCATGGATTAATTGGGAGCCCACTGAGATAATTGGGCCTTTGGGAATATGATTACACCCATCATAAACTACTTTTTTCCACAAGTATAGGTTAAGTGCTTGATGCTTTAATTGGGTGTAGCACTACAATGAAAGTGGGGATAATATGGAACAGTTAATATTTGGGAAGGCAATCTCCTAAAGTTCTCTGGCTTCATTAATAGCTGCATGTTTTTTCTCTTTCAAAGACATGATTTTCTAGGTGTCTTGGAGTCACTTTCATAACAATGTGGTTACATTCTATCAACCCAAATATATTATTGCTATTAAAAGTTGACCGAAAGAACACATGTAGCTGATCTAAAATTATAGACAGGATAAGACCCATAATTGAAGTTAGAATGGGCTGATCTCTTTGAAGATCATATCCTTCAATGCTCATTGCAGCAAGCACTGGCTTTCAATTAGTGATCTTCCAGGAACAACAGCCCCTGAATCACAGCACATCCAGGAACTTTATTGTTCATCCATTGGGTCACATTCCCTATCTTTACCACCAAGAAGTGCGCACAAAAGCAATGGTTTGCAATCTCTAAACCCAGCTTGGATTTATGGGTGGGGGGGAAGGATAGTCATTTGAGGCGTGACAAATGTGGCAATGTCCTTTTTGATAGATTTTGGCCCTCGTATGCATTGCTGAATTACTATGGTTGTCATCTGACATGGCTGAAGCCCTCAAAAGAACAGCTTATCTTCCCAGAGATCACCTACCTGCTTCTTCTCCAAACTAGCCCAGGGTATTTTTAAATATCTCCCTCGAACTCTACTCTTAGCAAAAATCCTTGAAATCTCAACATTTTGTCTCAAGTCAGAGGATCAGCCCCATGTGCCCTTGATCCTCTCTGTATCTTTGGAGTTAATAAAGGCTTCTTTTGTCTCTTCTCTCTCTTTTCTGCACCACCTGAAAAAACGTAGCACTTTTGAAACTAAGGAACCCAGAAACAGAAGCCACTTTCTATATATCTCAATACCTTGGGATACATGATGTTTGGAGAGAGAATCTCCATAGATGGAACTATACAGGTGGCAAATTAAGACTCATGGAATACACATTAGGAACTAGAGTCACATATACCTTAAGAAAAGTGGAGGAGGAAATATTAAATTCTTACATAGTCAGAAACAGCACTGCCCATAAATCCTGAATAGACAAATAGTGTAAACAGTAGACTGAGCAGCATTTGGAATCTGTAGCTTTTAATAGCACTTTGAAGACATTAAATCAAGCCACCATCATGTTTTAGATTACTACATGACAACGCCCTGGATATTTTCCCTTTTCCATCTGCTTTGGATCAAATAGGCTAACTTTTACCGGCAACTTCAAGAGGGCAATGCTCCCCTCCCACTTCCGGATGATTCAACCAATGGGGCATCTCCACGTGGTGGGAGAGCAGCCAGCAATCCAAGATCAGTTAAATAGACGCACAGTCATCCCTCAATGAGTTGTCCTTGCTCTAGCTGGGTCAGACAGCCCGTTCTACTGTTCCCCACTCTCAGCAAGCCCTTCCTTCTTGGCCTTTTAGGAATAAAAGCCAAACCTTATCCCTTTAAGTAAACTTCTCAAAAATATAAAATGATCATTGATAAATGCTCAGTTCTTAGTTGGAATCACAAAACAGTGGATCCTGACTTCTCCTTGGTACTCTAGCTTCATCTGAATTAGCTGCTTCTTTTTCTTCAGTACTCAGCACAGGTAATACCCCTACTGCATTTCTTGTACTCTGTCATGGTACTTATCAAGACAAATAATTAAAATTATTTTAATAATTTATATAATTAGCTTCTAAGCTACCAAGGGATGCAGTCCCTTTCCCCCCTCCTTTCTGCTTTTCTTCATCCCTTCTTCCTGTCACCTTTAGACATTTCATTCAGCATTCCTACTTTCCTTCTGTTTTTTGCATACATTTTTTAGCAAGAGCTCACCAAATTTCCTGCTTAGATATTATATTTTGACAAAAATGGCAGATACTACTCTATTAGTTGCAGTAGCAATAATTTTATTACAGTCAAGGGAAGTGCTCAGGGCAGTTCCAGTTTATATACCATCTTCCCTGCACTAATATCAGAACTCAAAACAAAAACTGACAGGTAATAATTCTTTCCTAAGAGAAGGAGGTATTGTAGAATTTTGATAAAGAAAATAAGTTGTTCAGTCAGTTCTAATTGCATTCAATATTTGGACTCTGACTTATGATACTTAAAGTCACAAAACAAATGGAACTATCTACTAGTTCTCAGCTTGTTATTTGTAAGTAGGTCTTACACAATTTTCTCATAGTTTATAAGTGTAAAATGTAAAAAAATTGTTACATAATTTCTGAAATCAGAAACCCATGGTCATAGTGAGTTAACATAAACATAGTATTTAAGAAGGACAGAGCTATGTATGTCTGTGAATAAATTTATTAGAAAGAGAAAGATAAAAATCTCATCTCTTCTATTTTCAAAAAGCATTAAGATTTAAATTATCATGTTTAAAATTTTATAAGATAACTGAATTCTGAGCAGAAATTATAAGATAGCCTGCATTCTGGCATTAAGAATTTGAAAAATAGAGCTGGCCAGATAGTTCAGCAGATTAAAGCACTTGCTTGGCAAAGCACAGTGACCAGTATTGCATCACAGCATGCTGTGCCAACCCCACCCCGGGGGTGCACTAAGACAGTGGTGGAGACTGGGCATGGTAGTATGCAACAGTAATCCCAGCTTTGGGAAGGCTGAAAACAGGAGAATTACTACGAGTCCAATCTACATAGTGAGACCCTGTAGACCTTGTCCTAAATACATTAAAATAAATAAATACATAAATAAATAAATAAATAAATAAATAAATAAATAAATAAATAAATAAATAAATAAATTCTTTGGAAACAGTTTTGATATTTAAAAAAAAGAATTTGAAAAATATACCTTCTTCAGAAATACTACTTTATGTACCCGACAAATGCAATACAACATCCCTATTAATACACAATTTGTCATGCATAAATCTGATCAATTTTTTTCTAAGAATCATGTTGGGCAGTCTCAAGATACCTGCAATGAGAAAAAAAGTCATGTTTCTGTACATTCTTAAACTCTCATCCCTTGTGCCTTCATCTCATTTTAATTTGCTACACAAAGCTAAGTAGCAGCAGGAGCAGAACTTGTTTATAGGCTAGTGACCAACTTCCTGCTTACTTTTCATTCATTCATAAAATTATTTTCGGATGCTTTTATATTTGGTAAAGTGTGTTATCCTCGTATAATATGTACCGTAACTTCAATATTTGAGCTTTATGTGAAAACTACACCCATTGGAATCATTATCTAAATTTTTATTTTCTGAATTTAATTTATGTAAACTCACATAAAAGTGATCCATAGTATGGTGTTAATATTATTTATATAATAGCTAAATTCCATAAGGGAGGGTCAATGTGGATATAAAAGAACTTTAGAATAAACAAAATAATATAAAAATGTCAAATATGGACACACAATATTTTAATGTACATTTTAATGTACATTCAAATATCAAATATGTTACTTTTTAGCATGGAATTAGAAAGCATATATATGTCTTAGGGCAATCAATGTTTACACTTAGCCTATTACAGTCACTTTTCTTTCTCTGTTATCTATAAGTATACTCCTAATGTTTGGACAAAAGTAAGCTAGGGAAAAGAAATGCTAATAAAAATAATTCCAGCCATTTAATTTTAGTTGATTACAGAGGATACCAACAACATTGGTAAGTTGATTCAAATGAACCTGAATATATTAAAATACGTGCATCTCTTGTAGAATTTTGCTTTTCATGGTAATAAGAAATATCTATTAAATCACACAACTGATTCTAATTCAACCAGCTGCTGTGCCCTTCATACATGATTGTTCCTGTCGCGCTACCAACCAAATAAACAACCAAAAAACTGGCACGTTTAGTCAGTGCTTTCTGACTGAAGTTTCTTCAGTGATGGAAATGCTCCCTATCCATGCTGTCCATTGTGATAGCTTCCAGTCACACGTGGCTATTGAGCCCTTGAAAAGTGCTCAGCGTGACTAAGATGAGATATTTAAATTAAATTTAACTTAATGTAATTATAATTAACTTAAATATATATAGCCACACATGGCCAGTGGTTACCATATTGGACCACAGAGGACATCCTGAATAATTATCCCTGTATCCACACTATTTTTTCATTAGCATTTTCATTTAGAAACAAGACAATTATGTCCAAACACGTTCATAATAACCTGCTCCAAGTTGCAGAGTAAGGCGCTTCCTGAGTCTCTTTGGTTATACCCATGAGGGACTCAAGGTCACAGGAGATAGGTTGGCTATTATGAGAGCCCATATGTGACTCACCCCATCTTTACCTGGTGGAATAAAAAGCCACGTTGTAACCCTCTCGTGCTGGCACTGTCCCTACGTTTTCGCTGCCTGCTGTGCAAGGAGAGGAAGCGAACAGCTCCCACACAGGTGGATTAGCATTGTGCTGAAGAAAGACAGGGGAAATGATGGGATCTTGGCTTTTCCTGTTCATCTCCTGGATCTTTTACTCCTAGGGGGAACTTATCAGCAAAATTGAAAAAGTACTTAGCACAGTTTCAGAGTGTATAAAAAGGACAAGTTGCAACTGTTGTGTCACACATAATGCACCGTCGTTATATTTTAGTCCTCCTTGTTCTATAAAAGAAGCCTGTGTACTTATTGTGCTTCATGAAGGTACCAACACTGGGGCATTGTTCAGCTCCAGAGACTTCCCAGCAGTCCCTGGAGGTGACTTACAATACCCCAAATGACGTATTGTTATTATCACCTAGACATTACAGTGGCCTATATTCAAGAAAAATCAGTACACAGTGGGTAGTAATTCTATTGTGTATAATTACAACTATTCATGTCCTTTGAACTAGTAGATAATGTTCATATTTATTCCCCTTCAATCAGAAGGCTTTGTTTTAGCTGCTTGACTTTGGATTCTTTGCTTTCTGGAAAAATGGAAAATTTTTCCTATCAACTAGCTTGTTACTTTTCCTCACTTGATTTAATTTGGATATTATTTCCGAAGTATATGACATTGAAATCCTTTATAATTATGAGAGTCTATCTGCATGATGATTAAGTTCCTATTTTTATGCTGATTACTGCTAATGCCTTACAAAAAAAAAAGTCTTTTACCTAGCAGCTTTGATTTATGAATTAAGAACCAACAGTGTTTCTTTTAAAAATGACAAAACATTGTTTGATTATTAGAAAGGATCACTTTTAAAAAATAAAACATGAAATAGAGAAATGTATCAGTATCCCAGGAAGCAGGTCATCCATGTGGTAATTTTTTTTTTTTTTTTGCATTTTCCATATGTCTGATTTTGCTTTTGGATTTAGGTAAAGTGTCTATATAATTTACAGTCTGCAATGGAACCTTTCAGGATGATATAAGGCTAGCAGGAGACAGCTGAAGTTTGTTTCCACCAAACAAGTTCATAGTGACCCTGGGTTTAGAGATGCTTAGAAGCATCATGAGAGTACCTTCAGATGAGGGGAAATCCTTAGGAATGTAGAAATCCACTCTTCTCCCAAACTAAGTACTGATTTTCTCTACATTAGAAGAGCATCCATCAGTCAGGACAAGCATGCCTAGGGCTGGCAAGATAGCTCAGTGGACTAAGCGCTTGCTTTGGCAAATGCAGGGACCAGGGTTTCAAGCCCTGGTTGCACACGCACACCTGGAGGCATGCTGAGTGTCCATGTGTGATGGCGCACAGCTGTAATCTCAGCACTGGGGAGGCTGAAGACAGGAAGATCACTATGAGTCGACCTTTGTAGTGAGACCCTGTACCAAATACATAAATGAAAAAAAAAAAAAAAAAAGAATAAACATGTCCCCACCCTGCACAATGGAAGTCCCATGAAAATCCTTCAGCTTTAATAGCTTTTATATTCAGATAGAAGTGCTGATTGGTAAGGCTGGGACTGTAACTCAGAGGAGTACATTTCTTTTTCCTTTTTGATACAGCATTGTGGCCAGCTCCACACTGTTCTCCATGCGGTGTTTCCTGCTAACATTAAGCATCTTCATCCACACTGAACTTCACATCCTTATTTGTCATCTTATCTACAGAACAGATTAAATGAACCACTTTCGCTGTGTTTGGCACTGCCCCACAGCACAGTACATTCAAGATCAGAGTTCTCAAATCATTATGCGCATACACTAAGCATTTGTCTTCGGTTAATTCCCATTCAGTCATTCATAACCGAGAAGTGTACGTTTGCTAGAGTTCCCTATGCAGCATTTTGGATGTAGATAGGTTTATGTATGACCTCATCTGCGCTGAAGCCATTCATAATTCTACAGTAAGTACAAAGATTTAAATTTTAAAATATCTCTATCCCCTTTAATATTACAGTGTAGATGCACTGTGCATGAAAGCAAAGCTCATTTACTTATAGTTTTAAAGTTATTTCCTATTATATGATTTGATATTACACTATCAACAACAGCTGCAGGTGAGCCTGACCACCTGAGGCTGTTCAGGGACTAGGAAGGCAGATGCGAGTGGGCAGTCCCATATGCACATTAGGGACCCGAGCCCCTGCCTGCACTGCCACCCTTAGGCACTGAAGAGCTCTATTGGTCTAGAATGTCTTTGCTCAGACATCGCTGTGGCCAGCCTGCTCCCATTTGACTTTTCACACAAAGAAAATTTCTTTGGTGGCATCCACAGCCTTTCTATTTAAAACTGAATTCTTTTTTCCTGGTCAATATTATTTTACTGTCATGTGATTCTATGTAATATCAGGAGCCTCCAGTTAATATATAATATATATAATACATAATATAATTATATATTTTTTCTTAGATATTCTCCACAATCAAACATAAATCCAAAGGTAGCAAATGATTTTTTAAACTCAATGATTTCCTACACTACCTTAAATTGTATTTAGCATAACAGTAGATGCTTAATAATTATTTTCCACAAACTCAGTTAATTCATCTTTCTCTAATCTTCTTAACCCACAGTACATGCAGTTTAAGTGCCTAATAAACCCTTAACTGAAGTAACTACATAAATCAAATATTGTGGAGCTTAAATCAAACCAAAGAAGGTATAATGAAATGAAGGCTTTCTAATTTCCCCTACAAATGAGCAGTTATATGGAACAGCCAATAGCAAGTAATGCATACTGGGTGGAACGAGTTATGGATACATTTTTTTTCTCCATAATGAAAAACATATCTTTCTTCTAATTGGACCAAATTATCATACTAAGTTTGAATATTATATGATTTACTTAAATTACTGTTGAATTCAAATGAAAAAACAAACCCTCAAACTTACAGTGGAGTTTGTCCTGTTACCTCCATTCATGTACATCTTTCCATGTTTTCTCCTTACAGGCTACAACAGTATGAGAATTCACCTCTTGCAGGTTAAAGTCAAAACATGGACTCAATCCAGCTTTTAATCAGATCCACAGATGGGTTTATTTCATGAGTATACCATGGCGCACAGATGGGAGGTCCTGAACGCCTGACAAGGTGTGAAAACTGTTACTAATGTTACAAAGAAATTAGAAATCAACATAGGAAATTATAATTAGTAAACACTTGGTCTCTAAAGAGTTTATTAGCTTATCACTTATATTTTGTCCCTGGCATGAAAAGAAAGCATTTGGGAGAAGGAAATCTTGAAGTGAACACTTTGGTTCACATTATTTTTGGTTTTAGATGAAATAAAAATTTTTAAGCATGTGAGGACTTAGAGATTTAAATTACACAGTATACTGGTGTAATTTATTCATTCATATACTCATATTTTGAGAAATGCTTTTGAGATTTGGAATCACAATATTGTATTATGTCTTAAAATTAAGGATAAAAGCATATTTCTTTTGATAAATTGGCATATAACTGATGAATTTACTTTTGTTCTATATTTGGATTAGTATTAAACTATTTCAATAAACTAAATCATGTAATAATTAAAGATGAAATGACTGCATAAAGGACTCAGTCAACAAACTAAGTATTCTCTGAACATTTGTCTTAATATTTGTCTTATTATTTTTACTTATTATTGTTATTGAAAGACCTAGTAAAGACATAAGAAGTTTTAATTATTTACTTCAAGTATATCTTGACATCTTAAAGTTTTGAAATAAGAGATTTGAAATTTGAATTGTTTTTCAGTACCAATAGTATAAACCTATGGTATATTCATTGCTAATTTTCCTTCCTTCCCACACTAACTTTACCCCTGCCACCAACTGCAAATGTTAGTAGAAGTTTGCATTCAATTTGTTTATGAAATTAAAAATCATTACATCCTGCAAGTAAGAATTAGGAAAAAGTTTACTTACAACTGAAATGCTTAATATATTTTTGTTAAATAATTACTTAATATGAATAATTTCCTGGGCTAGGGAGATGGCTCAGTGGAATAAGCACTTCCTGGCAAGTGCAAGGGCCTGAGTTCAATCCTCAGTTACACACACACACAAATAATATTAATACTACTACTACTAATAATAATAATTTCCTACTCAAAAAAAAAAGGAATTTAAATGCCAAATAGAGTCATGGAGAAATGAATCCCTCCTTGAAATTATTGTGTAATTTTTAAATCTGATATTAATCATTGATAATCTCAACAACAGGGCTGCCCAATATGGTAGCCAAAAACTGCAGATGACTATTGAGGGCATAAAATGATGAAAAGTCCAAATGGAGAACCACTCTGAGAGTGAAGTATGTGTTAATCTTCAAGGAAATTCTAAAATATGTCAACAGTACCATATTCAGTTCCTTTTGATTTTTTAAAATCTTTTTCATAATTTTATTGAAGAACAAAAAACAACGAGATAGTTTCAAATCAAATTAGTAGGAAAGATTCAATAACTAATACATTGCATATTGTTTTCTTAGTGATTATTTATTGTACAAGGTGCAGACATATTCTATTTACAAACACTATTAAAGCAGATCCCTCTATTCACTGAATTAAGAGAATGTAGCTGTATACCTATCTTTTATTCAAGCTGATTTATAGTACAGTTTCAATAATTAATACTTTTTATATTGTTATCTTCCTAGTGGTACAAGAAGAAGACAGGATACCCTGTCCAAATACTATTTGAAAATCTTTCTTCTCATAGAATTCTCATAGAATTACACAAAAGTACTGCATATTTATCCTAACTATTCTGTATATACAAATACAGAATGGTCCTTCCTTTGTATCTCCTTTTTTTGTTTAGTCCTTTTGAAGTAATGTTTCAGATGTATAAAATTAAGTTAAGTAACATACATAATTAATTGGTTGATAAATTCTTTTTTGTTTTTAATATGGCTAATAGAATGTTTAAAAGAAGTATCCATGTGGTGATTTTCTGCCTCAAATTAGAATCCACTGGACAGCACTCCTCTACAATTTATTCAGAAAAACTAGTTCCAACAGAGGAGCATGTCCTATGAGAAGTAATTACACATAACTTCAGTCAAATAAATAGTCTTTCTTTCCTGTCATAGAGTAATGGATATTATTAATATTTCTAAATTAATGGCCTACTCTACAGCTATGGCTCATTTAACATAAATTAATCTAAACAATTGCACATGTACATGTTTTGTTTAGTTGGTCTGCCTATTGTAAGAATGCAAACTTTCAGTGAAATACAAGTACAGATGAAGCATCTGTGGGGCCTTCAGCTGAACGTTGCCATCAAACGCTGGGTCTTGCTCACCCGTGGGTTTCTACTCTACATGCTATCTCTGTCTATTTTCCCAAGCACTTATTTTCTCAGTTCCTATACTCTTTTATTCCTTTTCCCTTCCAGCTCTTCCCCTTACAATTATGGCCATAGAAATATAGGACAAGAATAATAGTTAAAAATTCCCAACCTAGATTGGTCCTAGCTTGGTCAAGAGAGGGAAATTCCTTCTAAAGTCCCACATGAAGACAGACATGCAATCAACAATGCCATGAAGGGTGGGAGAAATGAAAGAAATCTAACTGAAACTGACAGCGCTGCCTGCCAAAATTGCAAACTCCAATGTTCACCAAGTATGTGTGTTTGTGGTAGTTATTCCATTAAATCTTTCAAGTGTGCTCATAAGCAGAACAAAACAAGATATATACTGAAATTTCAGATACATACGGAATGAAGAAACAAAGGGAAAGAGATAATGATATTGTTATGCTTATTAAAAATGTGAGAAATTTTCATTTGCTAATCCCCTCAACATCATTACTTATCTTGTTCTTATACATTTATGACTTATTTTCATACAACATAAAATATTAAATTATCTTTTTTATTTTCTTGGTTTTTTTTTAAGATAGAGTCTCATGATGTAGTTCAGGCTGGCCTTGAATTCACTGCGTAGGCCAGGTTGGCCTCAAACTCATGGTGATCCTCCTACCTCAGCTTCCTGAGTGCAGAGATTACAAGCAAACACCCAGTTAGAATATTTTTATTGTTGCGCAACTCTATAAAAAATTACATGTTTGTTTCGTTTGAATTCATTTTAATTGATTATTATAGCACTGGACATGAGTCAATATTATGAAAGTATTGAAATATTAACAGAATGAATTTCAAAACAGCAAATGAAATAACATCATTGAGAAGATTTCATAAATAATTTAATGTCAACATAGCCAGATCATAATGATCAATAGAAATATAATTAAATATTTGCAAGGACTTGAGTTGCTTACTCACACATGCATTTTTATTTTCCTTCTCAGTAATTGCACTATGATTTTTATCCTGGAAAACTGACACATATAAAAAACAAAAAGATAAAAATGAGAAGAACAAATTAAAAAACAACTAAACCTACCACTATTACTCACTTCATTCTATTACTTTTTTCCTAAACTTGGCGCCAATGGGTCAAGGAAATGTATCCAAGAACTCAAAGGTATTTTTTTTAAATAGGGATTTATTTCCCTTTTATTGAAATCTGAATTGTGACAATGTAAAATGAAAAAAAATCGATCTACAGCTCCAAAGACGTGCTAGAACTTGAGGAGGGCTTGTAATAGCATCCCTAGGCTGGATGTTCGAGCAAGTGTCTGGGTGAGGCACAGAGCACTCCAGAGCTCTGGATGAGTCATCATTAGATGTAAATTATATTCCGATACATAAACCTGGATGCATTTTAAGGGACTCATCTGCTGTGTTTGTTGTGTGCAGCTGAGTCTAATTCTCACTGATCCTGTCTTTTCAGTGTGTAAGTCATGTTCTTACTCTCATAGGCGTTTCCCCAAGAAATTATAAATCTAAAACACTTCTACAGATGTTTGCAGGAATGTTTTATTCAAGCAAATAATGAACAAAAAAAGCCTATACTTTAGTTGATGTTTACCCATACTAAGCCATTTAGACTGCATATAACATTTTTAAATGAGTCTGTTAAAACATATTCTTGAAATCAATGTGTTGCTTTTTTTACTCCCAAGATGAAAGTCGTCCATCCTTGCTCCGCCAGTCCTTTCGGCAACTACGATTATCTCTAAATTTCTGCTCACACATTTTAAGGTTTATGCTATATGTTCTATTTCTTTGGGGAATCATGCAGACTACTTCAAAGCTCAAGGCAACTAACGTGACTGAGAATGTGACCTGCCCCCCTGTGTAGCGCAGCTGCACAGCAGGATACAGTGGTGTAGGCGAGGCTTAACCAGGCTTATGTGTGTGTGTGCTGGTTATGGCACAGGGGAAGAATGTAAATAGTAAAAAATAAATAAATAAAAAAGAATGCGAATATCAGATGCCAACCTGTGTAAGAACTACCCAGCAAGGGTTCAGGCGGCCTCTGCTGCTCCCTCGTACTCTGCTCGGCCCCACACTGCCTGCTGCTGGTGTTCATGCCTTGCACGTGTGTGTTCTTGGAAGGCAGCTATGCTCACCACTATACCACCAACGCCCATACATGTGTGTTCTTGGGAAACTCACCTGTGGAAATTTCCCATGGCCCTGACTGAGCTGACAATTTCCCATGGCCCCCTTCCCTAACTTTTTGAAATTCTCCTTCAGTGTTTTTGGTATTATTACAAGTTATCACTGTGTTACAAAAGTTACTAATAGTATTTTCTATAAAATAAGGTGGTATCCAAAATCTGAGTACTTTTTTTATTCACTTAACAGCTATAAAAGCACTACTATACTATAACAGCTTCGTTGCTCATTAAATATTTTGGAAAAATAAATACATTTTATCTAGAGTTAAGCTATACTTTTTATATCCATCTATCAAAGGATATTGCAGCTGGGCCTAATGATTTATTATAATAAACTATAGTATCCAGTAAATAAGTCCATGTCTAAATCATTGTATATGCCTCTAGAAATATCCTGAGTAAAGTTTTGAAGACTTTAGTATTTTTAATAATTATAATACATAATATTTTATTTATGTATTTATTTATTTATTTTTGAGGCAAGGGCTTGCCTGTGTGGTCAAGGCTAGCCTTAGTTCTGTGCCACTCCACCTGTGTCACCTCAGCCTCTCAGGTGCTGGGAGGCACAACCTGTTTGCTTTCAGTCTGCTTTAGAAGATATAATTCTGCTAACAGATCTCAGTATATCAGCAATCTTAAGGTGAAATTTCTGCATGCCTGTCATTCTCATTACGGTCTTCATGTCTGTCATTCTCATTGTGTTTGTTCATTCAACACAAGACAGGGAGAACCAAAGAGAATTCATTCACTTGTGTTTTCCCATTTTCCTCAACAGAGGAGCATCACTCAGCCGAGCGATTGTGACTCACTTTGCAGGACCACATCCACTTGCTGATTCTTGTGGAGGTTTTGTGGCTTCTACTGGCACAAATAGTGATTGTGTGCTACCGAAGACAGCAATAATCTTTGGATTCTCTGAAATAACAGTGGCATGAAGATAATACAAGTAGGTGATAATTTTGACTTAGAGCACTGCCAAGATAACAAACAGCTACTTTATTCTGCATATTTTTAAGGCATTGATTCCTTATAAAGCAGAACCTTAATGTTCATATTTGTATTATTCTGATCACTACATTGATATCTTGCATTTCCATAGCCAATTAGTGAATAATTTGATGGCCACTGCCCCCCTGCATCGCTTTCATTAGAAACCCTAGTGCTCTTGAAGGTAGCTCCTTCTGCTCCACAGGTTCATCAGGGGCAACCAGGCACAATTCCAGGTGCCCAGAGATGAAGCTTGCTGATAATCAGTATGTAGCGTTGCCCTGGTGATCACATCCAATCAGGAAGGAGGGGCATCACAGCAGCCAGGAACTATTTGACAGGCTGGCTTGACAGGAACAAAACCTATGTTCCATGTTTGCAGAGCACTTGCTTTCATGGACTCCTTACACAGGTAAATAAAACTCTCAAAGTATTTCCTGTGCCTGTACTGGACCATATGTCTTCAGATAAAACTTGCAGGGTGGGAGTATGGAGAGGAAAGGAGTCCTGAGTTTCGCAGCAGTGTTACTGAGCCATGGGTTTGATTGTATCTGGTGACTTTTATTTTCAGGCTGAATTAAGGTGCCTGCCACTCACAGACCCAGCCCTCTGCATGCCTGCTCAGCCCACACAGCCAGCAGCCTTTCTCTTTCTGTTGGCCATTACTGTAGGACGGCAGGACTAGCTTTACATTGAGGAAAATTCCACTTAAGGAAATAGCATAACACTTTGATTAGGAATTTCTGATCATTATATTGAGTGAAATACATATAGTAAAGTTGTTAATATTTGGAAATCATGCAATCTTTACCATGTTTCAAAAATGAAAAGGCCTCAACATGTATAGTAAGGATAGAAACTCTAAAACCCCAATTAACAATGAATTACAATATTTCTAAGCAAAGAATTAAAAAATTATAAACATGGTACCTGGGGAGAGAGCTCAATAGAATAATGCTTGCCTGGCAAGGACAAGGGCCTGAGTTCAATCCCCCGTTCCACAAAAAAAAAAAAAAATTAAAGATGATATAAATGATAAAATCAAAATCTCAAAACCTGATCAAAATAAAGATATATCTAATACACTAAAAAAACCCTTTATACAGCAGTTTCAATCCCAAGTTTGAAAAATGTAACTGGTAAATAAAATATGGATCTGTTATTCCTTCCCTCCCTCCTGCCCTCTATCTCTGTCTCTCTCTCTGTCTCTGTCTCTCTCTCTGTCTCTCCCCCCCCTGTCTCCCTTCTTACCCCTCTCCTTTTCCCAGGCTGGTGAGAATCACTGGACTCTTAGTTTTGCCTAGTGCCTTTATATGGTACAACTCGAGCTCTTAAGCTAGTATCCCTGACATGAAATATTGGGCAACATGTATACAGTAAAGAACAGAAAATTTTACATGTTAGCCTCTATTGTTGTATATTAATAGTTTCAATGTGCATACATCTTTTAGTAAACCCTAAAATACCATTGAAACTCTACATGGTGCTTTATTTCAGCTGGAGCTGACAGATGCTTCTGAAGTTGCTGTAGTTAATTGACTTCCTCAACAGCAAAGCCCAGCTGTGTCAGTGTGGTTGCCAGAGGGAAGAAAAGGAAGGAAGGATTTAAGCAGATACTCCTGGAAGGAGTTGCTTATGGCTCTTTCTCTTTAGGGGCGTTTCCTTGGTTTTTCTTTCTTTTTTATTGTCAGAGTGTTTCTTTTTTTTTTTTTTGGTAGAACCATGAATTGAACTCAGACCCTTGTGCTTGCCAAGGAAGCACTTGTTCTACTGAGCTATCTCCCTGGTCCCTGTTTTTTTTTTTACATAATTAAGTTTATTGGTACAATCTAGATATGCATAATGATGTCGTTTATCATAGGATATTTGACCATGGTGTATCTAATATTTAGAATACTGAAAAAAATCAGACACTCCCACCCAAATTTAAAGACCCAATCCGAAATGGTCATCCGAAATGAATAGGCATTTCTCAGAAGCACAAATGACAGATGAATATATGAAAAGCTGTTCAGTATCACTAATCTTTTGAGCTATGCAACTTACAAAAATGCTGAGATTCTGTCTCACTCCAGACAGAATGGCAATCAGCAACAAGTCCATCCATAACAAATGTTGGCAGGAGTGTCGGGCAAAGGAACCCTTCTCCATTGTTGGTGAGTGTGGAGATTCCTTGGTGGTTTCCTTGAGAGGAGCTTCTGCTACTTTGTTCTTTGGGGGAGCCTCAATCCCCACTTTCATTTCGGATACCAAGTCTGGCTCACAGGGCAGCTCCCTCCCCCAACCGGCTCCCACACTTCTGCCTTTCAGCACAGACACTTCAGCTCTGAGCACCAGCACTTGTGCATTTCAGATCCTCAGTCTCCCATCATAGAATCTGGCCTCCTGATAAGGCCTTGCTCCAGCCTCCTGGTCCCAGACACAATCATTTGAGTGTCCAGTGCGCAGCCAGATGTGTGCGCTCCTTTACATCTGATGCCAGTAAGCACTATTACAAGACGGTAACACAGATTGTTCGAAGCTAGTTGGCCTTCCAAATCACCTGGAGACAATTTTCTCCCTTCAATTATAAGTTAGAGACCAAGTACTGTAATTTCTTAAAATTGTGTGGAGTATATACCTTCTTTATTAGCTACGGTACTCTAATTACTTTTATAAGTAACTACACAAGTGTAATTAATCCAATTTGAAATAAAGATGTGTCCAAAGATACAGGTACAGAGTTGTTAATAGGCCACCTCTTATTTTCTCATAAGAGTCATTTTGACTCATTCTTGAAATGGAAAAACATGGACAAAAGACACCAAAACTACTTAGCGTCGTCTTCATCATCTTGCACTTTAGTAATCTTGAGTAGGTTGGATGATTTATTTGTTCCCTTCCTCATCTGTGCAGTGGAATAATATAGGACATAGGAATTTGACTGTTAAAGTGGGTGGCATACAAATCCGCTTCCCAGGGTGCCTGGAATCTCCAGCATCCCCCGCTGTTCTAACACTGCATTTTGGAATCGCTGCTGGCTCACTAAATCCTACTCTCCACTGCACACTGAAATTTCTGTCTAGTCTTCCCATGACACACAGAGAAACAGTATTCTTTCTTTTTCTGGGCTGCAAGACAAAAATCTTCAAAGCTCAAGGGAAAAATAAAAACAAAATAAAAACAATCCCAGGAAAGCAACTCATCCCACTGCAATCCTCCCTGCTGTGCTATTGGATAGAATCATTCATTGTTCAGTCCCTGTCCTGGCCAAACAGCACTCCAGTAGTGTTAGAGCTACTTTTTCTAGTTACTGGAACATCCAAAATTCCTCTAGCTCTCTAAAATTCACTGGATTGTTAATATCTTTCTGCTGTGACCTGTTGAAGGTGGATTCAGACACCCTAAAGCCCCTAGCAATATTTTGAACAAATGTCTCCCATTTCTGGTACTTTCTGTGTGGTACTACCGCACCCAGAAGTTTTTAGATGCTGTCCTATTTAATCTTCATCAAATTCCTGGGGATTATGGGTATTTCAGGCCCGTAGGAACTGGCTTGAATTCGGCAGGGTGAAGTCTGGCCAACTGGAGATGTGTGCAAACATCCACTGGCCTCCGTGGTCAGCACCATCTCCCCTCCAGGCAACCTCCCAGGAGGCTCACAGTTTCTATTAGCCAGGCTATTAACACTGAAAGAATTTCTCTTTCAGATGCCTGATGTCCCGGGGCATGCTGAAATGAACCTTTTCTTGATAATCAGACCAAAATAAAATTTTAGTTTCTGAGCATCTCAACACAGTCTGGCATTAATCTCTCTATAGTGATTTTTCTTTTCCCAGTTAAGTCTTTTTGTTCAAGACTTAAGTCTATACTTAGTAACCAAAACTATTTTCAGTTTTCAGAATTGATGACATGTGTTTTCTGCCTCCATTAGTACAGCAAAAATTAAGATTCCAACTTCTCAGCACTCTGTATCTATACACCAGGCTTTATTGCCTTGAGAGGAATTGTTATGTTCTATCCTCTGTGTAAAGTCCCTGCTTTGTTCATTATCTGGCCTCTCTCACGAAATGCACACTGCAGGAGAAAGGAACTCTTGTCACTAGAGTTTGTTACTATATTCTCATTATTGCAGGCAGCAGAGCTATATAGGAATATTATATCAGGCAGGGCTGGGCCCTCAAAGAGACAGTGGGGAAGACAAGAGGACTTCAACTTTGGGAGAGACAGAGGCTTCTGTGGGAGGGACCGCAAGACAAAAGAGTAAACAAATGCAGCCACACACTTCCCTAAAGACAGGTTCCCAGGATTAATCTTCTAAAAAAAGTCTCTCACCTTAAAGATGCCTGTAAGTCACTATCTCAGCCTCCTACAGGAAAAGCCTGGGTCCTGTATTCGTGCCCATTTGCCATACCGGCTTGCTGTGTGGCCTGCTTCCCCATTTGGTCCTGGATTTAACCAATTTTATCTGAGCAATTATGCTTATATCATATTGGTTGACCATAGTTTTGTTCCAACTCATGCCCACCTAGGAGTATCCATGTTTTTCACTTCAGACCCACCTCACCTCATGATTTTACTCTATAAAAATCTCTGGAAAAGATAGCTTCCTAGGCAACTCACTCAGTTTCCCCTTCTGTCCCTCTTTTGGACAGCAGCTTTCTTTCCCCCCAAATACATACTCTGTTCTTAACCACCTTGTTACCACAATTTTTTGTTCAGTTTTAGAGAACACAAACTCATCCCAGGCATTGTTCAGGTTGGGGCTTTCATTCACCTATATCATCAGCATCTGCAAAAAATCATATAGCATAGTTTAACCAGTATTTGTAAAATTAGAAAGCAACCAAAATGAACAACACTATATTTTTTGATATAGAAATCTGCCCGTTTTGGTAAAGCTAAATTCTAATTACCAATAATAGTATAAACCAAGATTATTTCAATGCTTATATCATAAGTGCAGCTAGTTGAGTTGAATTGTACCTACTGGCTAAGACTATTATTTTAGTAGTTTTCCCAATTGTTTTCTCAATAAATAAGAATGTTATTGAAGCCTCAGGATGATTCCTTGTCATCTCCAGAACTTATTTATTGAGTCAACAATTTAATATATATGAATGATATTTCATGGTGTTTGTACTCGACGTTTCCATGATTGTAATATACTTCAAAATTTCAATTAATTATGCACTATTATAGTTTCTTTACTATAATTTTCTTGCCAATTTTCACCACAAAGGATTATTGTCTTATTCTTACAAATTCATAGAATTTCAACAGATAGCTTGAGTAGAAATTATTTACAAATTTTAAAAGTGGCAAATATCTTCTACTTCAACTTTTCATTTATTTTTTAGTACTTGTCATACAGAAGGTTATCATTTCTTATAATAGAATGCATTCATCTTTTGTATAGTCTGTAACTTTTGTGTATTTGTGATAGTGTCTTGTTACATGTATGTGTGTGTGTATGTGTTTATAGTATCTTCTTAAAATGTATTAATGCAATTTCATACATATGATTCATTAACTCAGGTTGACTTCTGTGTATGGTGTGAGGTAGAGTCCTATTTAACATTTTAATTAAATAAATAACCCATTTTCCCATCAGTACTTATAGGGAATTCTATCCTTAGCCAGTAATATTAAAGTCATTTCTCTTATTTTTTAGCGAACATCTTTCTTCTCAAGTGCCCAGTCTTCCACATTATCCTCATATGTATTAATTCTGCATTTGACCAAGGGTTCTCATGCTACTTTCAGTCAATGGAATTTCATACAAGATATTTATAAAGATCTTTTGTGTGACTCATGAGAACAATCACCTAAGCTATTTTTAAAACTGTATTTTATCTAAGCCAGTCAGTATAGGTTCCCTGTGGGAGTTAAATTTCAATAAATAATCAATCAAACATAAAGAAGGCAAGTTAACACTCAAATACAAGACAATTGCTGTCAATTTATGATTATTATTCAAATTCTCCTCCTCCTGTTGGAAGCCTTCAGTAAGGGAAAAGCTATTGTTTGAGGTTAGCTATCATCTTACACCACCCACTGGATTTATTACAAGAGTGCATGGACTTGCTTTACTTTCCATTGTTGCTCTGATAATCAGTAGTAAGAGTGATCCTTTGCACAAAAACAGATAGAGAAACAAGTTCCGTGAAATTGTAGTTGATGTTTCATGAAAAACACTGAAGATTTAATGTTTGAAAGTTACCTCATATTTTTAATTTGTGATGAAATATTTAATACATTATAACTCAAGAAGTATTTTATGAAAATAATTAAGTGTATGTTACAAATGGAATTCATTACTCTGCTATCCTAATGAACACTTCAGCAAAATATTTTTATTCTATTGGAAACATTACAATGACTAACTGAAGAGCTCAAACATTTTTAGATTCATATGCACACATGTAATATCACATTTTGTTATAGCAGTTTTCTAAATATCCAATATCTGCACAATGCCTGTTCTATCTTGTAGACTTCCCTACAATATAAATACATAATGTATCAATTATTGCCCAAATATATTGGATTATGCACCAAAAAGATTTTGTTCTACTGACTCAAAGTCAATAGATACTTATGGCAAGAGTCTTACAGACCTGGGTTATGAATTTTATAAGTGGAGTCAATGGTATCCTCACTTTGCTCCTCCAGCACACCATGCTTGATTTACTCCACAAAACTCTAAAGACCACTAAGGTACATTTTACTGCCACTTTAATGTTTTAAATGTGCTTTTAATATATAAAGAATTCACAGTAAAATATCTTAGTAGCCTTATTCATATGAGAATCAGAGCATCTAGGACTGCTACATTGAGCTCACAAGCATCTGCCATGCAGAAGGACGCATCTGAGGTGAAAGTGGACTCCTTAATTTTTCTTCAAGGTTTTATTTATTTGGTACAGACTCTCCCTGTTGAGCTCCGACTTGTAGTGACCCTCTTGTCTCAGACTCCCTAGCACTAGCACCTAGCCCTGCGATTACAAACCTGCACCACCACACCTGGTTTTGGGGGTGGGTTTGGCACAGGGCTGGCATGGTATATGGTACTGGGGATTGAACCCTGGTGGCTGCATTTGCCAGCTGGGCACTTAGACAGCTAAGCTATCTCTTCAACCCGGGCTCTTCTATTAAACTCAACACTATGCATGCTGGGAGCCTTTTGTATTTATTCATCAAGTACTCAACTTATTGTAAGAGGGAGTATAATGAATTCATTTTACTGCGTATAGAATCTAGAATAATATTGATTGAAAACAACTTACTAGCTCAGTGGGATGGGTCACTGGTTTTACAGGTGAACTGAAGTAGGGCCTAAGGTGCACTTGACTTTAAATATCAATACTTCATTGGCTCCAATAGGGGCATTGAGTCCCATTATGGTGCTGCAATATATCCAAGTGAACCTTGTGTTGTGTTCAAACATTTATAATATTTTTATTTACTCATTACTAGAGACAGAACATTTAATTTGGGTCCTATAAATAGTGTATTGCTCTGATATATATATATATATATATATATATATATATATATATATATATATACGAAGGGTAGGAAATAGAGAGTACAAGGAATTCATTATTAGGATCTAATTTCTTTCAGGAAGAGTTGTGCCAAAGAATTAACAGTTGCAGTCCTTGATTACTGAAGCTTTATTTTCATTGGCTTGCAAAAAATGCTGTTACATTCAAGCAAGTAGATTAAACGTTATTAGCTTTAATACCTTTTAAAACAAGTAATCTTTTGAAGTGATAATGGAATTTAAAGTAAGTACATTTGTTAAATTGTTTTTACACTATTGTGTTTTCTCTGTTGGCCACATGATCTGTAAACCTCACAGTGCTAACTACAATTATAATAAACAGTGATGTGTGTGTGTGTGTGTGTGTGTGTGTGTGTGCTGTATATGCATGGGATTAGCACCACACTACCCTTAACAGCCGACATAAAGTTAACAGGAAAGTTTATCAATCTTATATAGGCCTATCAAAGGAAAAATTCTGCTGTTTCGTCTTACATAAATTTATAAACTTGTTAAAATACCAAACTCAGACTATTAAGTTTTATCAATGTACTATTAGATGGTATATATTTGAAATAATTAGGAGTAAGATAGGGAGTGAGAGAAATAGTGAAAAAATCAAGTAACTGTAAGGCTAAATTGGGGTGTATTAATATGGAAAACTTATTCTAGGATTATTTCCCTCCAGTTACTTAGGATTTTTTTTTTTTGAGGAAATTTGCCCCGCTGTTACACGTGGCTAGAGGCAGAGTTCTGATAGTTCTTTTTGTGTGGAGACACCTGTCTTTTTACGTCAGTGCCAGAAGGGTTTAGCATCTTGTCACTGAAGCAACACAGCCTGCAAGTTTATAGGCGTCACTCACTCTCCCATCTGTTCTTCGGGATAACAGCCACCATTATCACCCACGCTTCACCTGAGGCTGTGACAATCTCTGCGGATTAAAGTTCAGATCTACAAGGAAGAGGGACTAGCAGTGAGGCTGCTGCTCAACTTTGCCTGACCTCAGGGCTCCTGCTGTCAGAACCGTATTGCAGCCTGTTAGCTCTCCGCATCATCATATGTGTGTCTTGCATCATAAAGGTCTTGATTAAGCAGTGCAGCTGTGTAAAAGACTTCACACTAATTCACTAGCATTTTTGGTCTTTCTGAAATTTTAGATTCTCAAAACACTTCAGGCTTGGCTTAGAGTATTTTTAATAAATAAAGTAAATAAATCCCAGCTAAAGTTCAGTCTCTGAATCATTAATAAATACTTTTGTAAATAGAACTAAAGTAAACCCACACAGAGGTTAAAGTAAGGAACATAACATATTTTGATGAATATGGTCATTAGAGAGTCATCAAGTCTTTTAAAGTTTATTTAAGTCATACAAAAGTTTCCTTTATAATCTTAAATAATTATATATATATATATATATATATTATAGCCAACTAGCTTATTGCTAATCCCTTTATCAAAGGTGGCATTTAGTGAATAAGGAATACTTTATTCAAACAATTCTCAGGAACAGCCAAATAGCTCAGTGGATTAAAGCGCCTGCAAAGGCTGGGGGTTAGATCCCTGGACCTACTGTGCCAGCCCCACCCACAGGGCACCCTGAGATGGCAATTGAGACTGCCTGTAATCCCAGCTCTTGAGAAGCTGTAAACAAGAGAATCACTATGAGACCGATCTAGTAGTGAGAACAGACTGGAGACCCTTCCCTAAAAAATGCAGAAAAAAAAAAATGTCACCAATGCATGACTGGAAGATAAAATCAAAATACGATATAGGCTCATTCTTTCATGAATTCACCTCTTCTTTATTAGTGACACAAGGCTTCCTGACCAGGAACTATGTTTCATGTCCCTCCTTTTTGTGGCCAAAGAAGATGCTCTTGTACATCCACATGAGAAAGAAAGGAAGTGGGTCATGTTTATTCATTGCCAACCAGGCCAATAAAAGTGTAGGGATGGCAAAACATGATAATGCTGGCAATTTAAAGCAGCTCATCACAGAAGGAATGTTTGCATGCATTTTGTTCTACAACTGAACTTTTACTGTGGTTATAAAGCAGCATCTCGTTGTTACTACAAACATTGAATTATGCCATATCCTTTTACTTTGCCCACTGATTAGTTTGTGTGCTTGTTCATTGCTTTTGGAAGGATTTAGCTCTTCTCTCCTCTGGGAAGCATCAACTACTGCCCAGTAATGAGCTAGGGTAGCTCTCTGCATGTTCCCTCCTCCTTGTACAAGGGCTATTAACAAGTTCATCAGAGATTCATTTAACGAAACAAACATTTTAGCCTTGCACTTCAGTTGTACATTTCTTTTAGATGATATAGCCTGGTCTGAGGAGTCATTTTCTCCCATTAGGTCTGCACGTGTACTTATGGGCACTTCTGGCTTGCATGTGCAGATGATTCTCACTCCTGACTGGCTTGATGATGTCGGAGGGAAGCTCACTCCCTTTGCCAGGCACTTGTTTACAGGACGGGGGCATCCTGCAGTGTCGGCAGGGCCTGGGGAAGCAGAACACTATGTTTCCCCTTCTGCAAGTCCTAAGCGCTTATCAAGGAACAGCACATTACAGAACGGGATCGCAATGCTCCTTGTCCTTTGATTAGCAGTTGTCCAGTAGAGAACACAACAGTCTACCACAGGTAGACAGAGCGTTCTCAAGCAAGCTGCCAATCTCTTCCTTGAAAAATTAAGTAAGTTCAAAAAAATTTTTAGTTCTGGGTGATGTTAAGAAAAGCTAAGCATAATTCAATGTTCCCCACATACATACATTAGTAATAGACTAATAAAAGATTATTTTAGTATCATTCCAAATATAATTTTGCTATGGAAAATTAATTCAATAAATGTGTATTGAGTTATCACATTTTTTTAGAAATAAATAAAATATTTCTTGAATTCAAGAAGAATAAGGAGAGACAACTTATAACCACATAGTCAGTTGTTTGTGCCATTAAGATAAAAAAAAATTGAAGTGAAAGGAGTTTTTAGCTCAAGAAGAAAATAATTAGCACAGAACAAGAGGTAAACTAATGTTAGGCAGGATTATAAAGGGCAGCTCAAGTTTAATTTGTTCAGCAGAAGAAGACTTCTAATGACAGTTCTGAGAAGTAAGGAATAAAATTCTGCACAAGAATGTAACAGTGGAAAAGGCATAAAGCAGTGAAATAAAATAGCTCATTAGTGGAGTTTCAAGAATGTCAGTAAAGCCTAGTTCACACGGTGAGACAGGAAGAAAAACTTAGGCGTGTAGTCAAATAAATGATCAAGGAGTTACTACTATACCTTGCAAAATAATTGAATCTCTTTGGCTTAGTTACAGGGATTTGTGGATTAGTAGCTCTTACTGTACCTTGTAAAATAAATACTACTTTAAATATTTAAGTATTCTAGGATATTAATCTCTCATTGATTTAATAGCTAGTTGCCTTTACTTGTAGTAAGGTATCATGGGAAAACTACAGGAAAAGGGTAGTTCAATATCCAACAAGATAATGGTATATTCTTACTTTAAAGTATTTTTTTTTTACTTTATGAAAAAAACTATATTTCCTCAAAACAAAACCTAGCACTTTACCATGTTGGCATGAATTGTTCATCTTTGACTTTATTAAAGTTATAGTAAAAATAATATCATACTCTTCTAGTGAGAAACTCTCTTAACTATGTAAATTTAAAGTTAACAAATTTCATAAATAGGAATTAGAGTCAAATCACCACACTACTTTGGGCATCATGGTGAATAAGGCATGCATGGTACATTTACAAAATATCTACCTCGACACTGAGCCGCTACAAAAAGACATGTTTTTGAGCTGCACATAATAGAAAAACCCAACATAAAGATGACTACATTTAAAAGGTCTACATAGAATTTAGGGATCAGGCACGTGTTTTTAACACACAGTATCACACGCCAACATAAACAGGACACTGACCCTCCCCAGCATCCTTCATGTTATTTTCCTGTGCAGCTGGATGCTTTCTCTAGCCTCAGTCATCAGTTTCAATCTGTTCTCAGCTTCTGTTTAGACACGTACATGCCAAAGACATTCATGTGTGTACCTGTGTGTGCGTGCATGTGTGGGTGTGACAGAGAGGAAGGGAGACCTGAAAGAAAAGTGGAGAAAGGAGAAGAGGGAGAAGATAATAGAGAAAAAAATATAGAGGGAAAATGGAATGGAACAGGAAATCATTTTTGAGAGTTAGACAAAATCCATAAGTTTTTCCTTGGTTTCTTAAATAATGGTATTTAATCAATATCTTTGTTTTGTAATAAATACAATCCTGTGAAATCTGCAGCCATCATTGCAAACTTATTAGTGGGCATTTTTGGCGGAATCGGGGATTGAACTCAGGTCTTTGCACTTGCCAGGGAAGTGCTTATTTCACTGAGCCAGTGAGCATGGTTTAACCCTACCTTCTCCTAATTTCAGAACATTAAGGAGCCTACATTTCATTTAGAATTTAATGTTTCATGGCCTGTGACTTGTTAGGATAGAAGGCTCCAGAAGGAGACTCACTGGTCTTTGGTTTCATTCTCCCTCCTCTCTCCTACGTCATATCATCATGTCTGTGATCAATTGTAATCACACATTGCCATTGAGCCTAGCAAAAGATTCCTGCTTTAGAGAAAAGAGTTCAGGGTTTTTCATGAAAATTGTAATATGAAAGTGTGGCTCCCTCTGCACTCAGGTGAAGGCGGACACACGGACGGATCTCCTCATTGTGCAGTTGTTGGCCTGAAGGAGAGTGTTCCCTAGAGATGCTCTATCTACCCTGGGCGCTGCCTAATAGGCCTTAGGCCTCTTTTATGCACCTAACTTTTTTGCTTGCCCGATATCAAACACACTTCAAAATGTCTTTTGTCCTAAATTGAAGTGAGTCCTCTAGCAGAGAGTCAGGGAAATGACTCTGTGTTATTTGAATTATTTGACTTCATAGGTACTGGGCATGGAACCTAGGTCTTTCCCATCTGTGTTATTTTAAGACAGGGTGTCCATAATCCTTCTGATTAACCCCAAGAGTGCCTGAGATTATTGTTGTAGGCTATCTTGCACAAGCCTATTCTTTTTTTAAGATGGATATTTGATTGTTCTTTCTTTTACATGTTTCATAACCACACTTTACAAATTTAAACTATTATCTGGAAGCTTTATGATTCATGGGCAAAAATTGTTCTCTGCTAATTTGGGAAAATATGATAAATGATCTATTCAGTCAGTTGGATAAGCAGGTAAGCAACACTGACAACAGTGAAGAAGCTGGCAAGCTACTGTGACTACGTCATTAGAAACATGGTAAGTATTTGCAACATAGAGTCTACACTTAAAAGATCATTCCACTTTGGAGGAGTACCACAAATAACTTATCCTCCTGATGAGCTTTAAGTATTCGACCTATAACCAAATATACTAGTAAAGTATCCAATATGAAATAAACCAATTGGGCTGGTCAAATAACTCAGTGGATTAAAGTGCCTGCTTATGCCCAGGGTCCAGGGGTTTGATCCCCAGACCTGCCTTGCTGGCCCTATCCCCAATTGAGACACAATGTCTGGTGTTGCACGCCTATAATCCCAGCTATTTTGGAGGCTGAAAACAGGCTGATCAATATGAGTGCAATCAATATAGTGAAACCTTGAGACCCTGTAGATCCTTACTTAAAAAAATACCCAAAGAAAAAGAAAAAGTAAGGATTTTTTTTTTTTTTTTTGGACTGGCTCAAGATGCCTTAAGGCCAGGTCTGGTAAGGCAGGAAGATCTTGGGACCCAACCACAGCATCCTGAGACTGATTACTTTGCTTAGGCAGGTACTTAAACAACTGAGCTAATGGGCAGGCCCCTGAAAAAATAAGAAATAAACTTACTTTCCCCTCATAGGCAGCAACATGCAATATAATCTGCTAAGAACTTCAAAGACCACTACTTATTTCATTGAGATTGTATTCTTAGTGGACAAAGGATTACCAAGCATGATGTATATCTCATGGCCCTGTAATATAGTGAATATTATGTTTCAATTAAAATATTCTACCACCAATATATGGTAAGGAGCAATCATTGACTTAAACTTATCTATCCTCAAAAGATTCCCCTTCTGTTAATATCAGGATATAAATTTAGAAATTCTACAAATGATTTCAAAATTTGAATTTTTAAGCAACCTGGCTGATAACTCTTGAACTCCCAACCACTGGGGAATATTGCCCATTAAAGTATTTAGATATATCCTGAAGCTGACACATTTCACAACTCATACTATACAGCCATGGACCTATTCAACTACACAGAACAAAGAACTTCTTATCTGACTGCATCCTTCTAGGTGGCTGCAGAGACTATTTTTTAAGTAAAACTATAGTTTTAGTAGTAATCAAAACTCTGCATTGGTCCATACCGCCTTTCTATCTACTCCCCAATATCACACATCTGTCTCCTCATTTACTGAAGTCTTTCCCCATCTTACTGCCACAACTGGTCCTTATTTCACTGAAGTCATTAAAGCTATTCCTAATGACACAACATAAAATTTAACATTATACAACAGTACAGTGGATAACTTTACTTAGTTCTTTTCCTTACTGTTACCTGGCTGTATGGCATGTTTGTCATCAGCAACTTCGTATAAACACCAAGACTACTTTGCTTTATTTATTTACTGACAAGCAAATCTAAGAGTCTGCCACAGGTTCATTAGCAATGCTCAAGCACAAACTGTGGAACAGATGAGTCAGTGAAGAAATTTGCTAATCAAAAGCTTTCATTTTGACTCTAGCCTTTCAAGGTCAGCGAAGACTCAGGACATAGGAGAACCTGTACTGCAACATCATGAAACTCAGGTGAGCTCCAAATTTTCTGAACAAGGAGATTATGGAGCCACAGACGAAAGAGATTGAAGTTCTATAGTGTGGCTGGGGAGAGTCCCATGGAGAGAAAACTTTCTTTCAGGCTCTCACAGAGAGCAAACTGGTCAAGCATTGGCTGTGACTCAGCCACATGGATGACACAGACAAAGGAACTACGGAATAATGTACAGGACTACAAGATAAACCCTGAGAGGACTTAACTGACCACATAGGAAATATAAAGTTCATGTGTTGGTATATAAGTCTTGATATATCTAGGTCTTAACCATCCAGCAGAAAAGTATAAAAATGAAGTATACATCGTGGGGCCATAATATTAAGCTGAGCTGTAAATGGCTATGGTCGACAATTTCTTTGAATGACTCACTATTGTTGTGGAATGCTGGACTGTGTTGGATTGTGGTGTCAAGTTGAAGCACCTATGTTAGTTGAATGACAATGGAGTGCCCACCTTTGACAGGTATAGACAAAGGAAGTGGTGCAGAAAGAAAAAATCATGATGTGTGTGTATAGACAGTACAGTTGGGATAGATAACGCTGTGCTTCTACATAATTCTGTGAGAGGCAAGATCTGCACTAATGGTGGTTGGACAGGATATTATGTTGGCTTCTAGTACTACGGTCATCCACTAGGAAAATAATTATTGAATTTTTGATATAATTCAGCTATAAAAAATAAGATAAGTAAGCAGCTACACTCTTAATTCACTGATAAGAGATATCTGCTAAAATAATATCTGTAAATATAATATCATGTATGCACCTTGTACAATACCAAAACATGAAAACAGTTTGCAATGTATTAATTTATCAAATCTGTATTGTTAAGGTGTCTTGAAACTGTCTGATTGACATTTGTAGTTCAATAAAATTAAATTAAATTAAATTAAATTAAATTAAATTAAAAAAAAAAAGCTTTCAGAAGGGAGTTTGTCGGGCAGACTTTACCTACATGCTTGTTTTGGTTGAACTGCCTTGGGGCATTTAAATCTAGCCAGAGAGCCAGTCTGGTAGCTCAAGGGACTAAAGTGCCACCTTAGGCAAAGTAAAACTGTTGGGGGTTCAGTCTCCAGCCTGCTATGCCTGCCCTGCCCCCGGGGGAATGTTGAGATGGGGATTGAGACTGGGCATTGTGTCTCACACCTATAATCCCAGCAATGGGTGGCTGGAAATAGGAGAATCACTAAGAGTAGTGACTCCCTGTAGATCCTGTAGACTCTGTCCTAAATTTAGAAAGAAAAAAAAAATATTCTAGCCAGAATATCTTGATAAAGATCAAACCTTGATTCTATAAATCACAAGTAAATCAAAATTTCCTTTATTATTTTATTTAATTTTTTAAGACTTATAAATATTTATATGATACAGGGTCTCACTATACAGCTCAAACTAGTAGTGATCCTCCTGTTGCAGCCTTCCCAACACTGGGATTACATGCATGAGCTACCATACTGGCTGGCATGGATCGAACCCTGGTCCTTATGCTTGCTAGGCAGATGCTTAGACTGCTGAGCTATCTCCCTACTCCCTCAAATTGTTCCTTTTACAAACTTTTAACAGTGTTTTTCTCATTTATCTCACTTTTAAAAATTAGGGATAATAATAGTATCTGTTTTCTATGTTTGTTATAAAAATTAAATGAGATAATACTTTATATGACAAGCACTTAAAAAGGTGTCTGATACATATTAAGTACTTGATAAAGATTCTTCCTAGTGCCTCTTCTATTACCTCTTCTATTTTCTCAAAGAAGAATGCATCTGGAGCACTTTTAGCTTTATTGCATAAAATATTATTTTATTTATTTATTTATTTATTTTATTTATTTTCTTTTGTGACTGGCTCAGCCCACCCTGGAGCAGTGCTGGCTTGACATGCAGTGCCAGGAAACAAACCTCGGCAGCTGTGTGCTTGCCTAAGCTTGCCTGAGCAGGCGCTTGAGACCACTGAGCTATTTTGCTGGCCCCCCAAAACATATATTTTTGTTGTTGTTGTTCCCAAAATTAATTTTGTAATCCAAAATGTAGTGTGAAAACTCTAGGAGGCTAACGGGGGTCAGTATACATTCCCAGAAACTGACAAATGGCTTACAAATAATAGGCATTTAGTAGATATTAGTAGACTAAATTGGTGAACTGAAAACAAACAGGAATTACTTTAGCGAAGATTGAATAGAAAGTTTACATTTCTGAATAATGCTCCTTGCCTTATGTGGTGCTAGAACTGTATGAAAATAAAAATGTATCAACCTTAATTTCCTTTTTCCTGTGAATTCTAGGATATAAGTCTAGACATTCTCAAGGTCACAGAATCAAATGCTTATTGAGATTGATTAATGAAATTACACTTACTGATATTTGCACTGTAACAAATTTCCATCTTAAAGCAAAATGAAGTTTACATATTGCTGCAGGCATTGTGCAAATTATAAGTTCATTGAATATTAATGATTATTCTTTCTCGCCTATTGTTATGCAAATTGCCAGAATGTCAGACTATCATTTTATTTAGTTGAGGATTAAGGAGGAAATGCTTCTAAAATCAATTATTGCTTCCTACAAACAAATATTTGAATAAAAGCACAAAAAAATGTTGTATTTCATGAATATTCAACATTAATGTGCCTATTTTTTTTAAACTCTTTTTCTGTTTGGTTATTTTTTAAATGTTAATTAAATCTGTAAGTTCTTCAAGCATATGTGTATATATATATATATATATATATATTTATTTATATGTGTTCAAAATAATTCATTTAGTTTCAAAAATATACATCTATATTTTCAAAAACATATATGTTACACACATTACCAAAAAATGCACTAAAAACATGCTGAAGGTTAAAATGTACTATTAAGGAATTGGAAATTAGTCTTATGGGTTTTGAAAATATTTAGAACAGTATTTTTCATAGAAAACCATATAGCCTCTCTCTCTGCAAGTTACATAGACTCAGAAATAATTCCAGAATGATCATAGAATAATTGTAGTTTATTTAAATAGCATATGTCTAAAACACTCAACAGATCACAAATCAGGATGATGCTATGTAGATTTCTTTATATGTTCAATTTCTAATTGACAGAGCATGTGTAGGAGATATGTTTTTTTCTTTCTTTTGAATTTTTCTTTCTTCTTTACTTTTTGGCTGGCTCAGGCTGCCTTAAGGGCAGGTCTAGTACGTCGCATGGAACCGGCAATCAAACTGCGGTCTCCCGCGACTGACTGAGTTTGCTGGAGCAGGCGATGAGACAACTGAGCTATCCGCCAAGCCCCCATTTCTTTTGTTGAACAAAACTTTCTTTAAATAAGTTTTGAGAAACTTTGATGTAAATCAATATCTAAGCAGGTCACCAACACATATAATTTTAATTATTATTTCCCAAGAGATATTATTACTTTAATCTGTTCTTGAAAGTTAATTTCCATTAATATTAAACAATGTTTCCAAAATAAAACTTCTAATAACATTTAAATATCAAAATCTCACAGAGCCCGCACTTTTCAAAAGAATGATTTACTTTTTCTTTAGAGGTAGCATGCATTCAACTGAGTCATATAAAAACATTTTTGGAAAATGAATGTAATATAAAAACTATTTTTACTACATAAAATTTAAAATTATTCATCTATTTGAATGTTAAGAAATCATAGATATAATAACTATCATCGTAATTTCATATTTCATTCTGTCATCTTAAAAGCAATGGAGATTTTAAGTTTAAAAATTTAGCATGTGCTATGTTTTCCAAATCTGATATAAAGGACACCCACATGTGTGAAGTATTACAGAGTTTTAAAAACTTAATTTTTAATTTTGTCATGCAACTTTAAAAATTCTGTATAGTAAAAATGCATTAATGTGATTTACACAATTCACTTCCACACATTGTCAAAAAAAAAAAAAGTACTAGCATGCATCATCTTCTACAGTTTCATTTTTGCTTACATTCCTAGTGACTTCAGAAGAATTGATTTTCTAGCTAAACAGAGTGGCAATGAGCTCCACAGTCCTTTAAGGTAATAACAGATTATAGTAAGGATTTTTCCCCATAGATGCAAGCAGGTGTTTTGGGTCGCTAGGGTTCCAAAACACAACTCAGAGTTGCGTTTTATTTATTTATCAATTGATACAACCCAGAAGTTGGTAGTTAATGGCAAAACCTAGAATTCAAGTTATTAAAGTGAAGTCTTCGCGCGTACAAATGAGATCCACTGAGTACCCAGTAAAGGTGAGACTGAAGTAATTAATTATGACATCCGCCTCTCTGGAGGAGGCGCTGTATCCCTAGAGGTCCGCAGGTAACGTAGGCTGCTCCAAGCAGCGTTCTTTATCTCCTCTACTTTGTATAAATGTGCCTTTCTAGTTAGGACAATTGGCCTGATTGAAAACCTATTAAAAGCATTGATGGCGAGTACATTGCTCCTGAAAGGACCAACAAAATAATCATGAGTTCAGAGGGTAGCATTTAAAAGCTAAATGAAACCAGTTTCCATTTTCAACTACTGGTTTCAAACACAACAGTCCCATCGTATTCTGGACAGCGAGGCGCGGTAGCCTTCACGGGACACTTAAGGTCTGCGGTGCAGATTCGACGGAGCACACCTGCTCACCCCGGCCGGCTCCTGAAAGCACCATCAGAATCTCCAGGAAGTCTCAAAGTCGCTTGCAGGCTGAAGCAATCCCCTCCCTTTTGCTGTCAGAAGTACGAGGGCGGCAGGATTTTATTTTATTTTATTTTCCTCTCCATTACTCTAGGGTATTTCGAATTTCATTACAATAATGATTCATTTCATATGCATACTGCAAACAGGTTTAGAGACTGCTCAGTGCAAAAATGTGTGGATAATGTTACAGATAATTTGACCCATGAGATAGAACTGTCATCTATATTCCTCTGCGTAGTAAAATATTTTAAACAGTATGTGGGAATAAGTGGCATCACTGTGCGGATGGAGGATAATCCACGAGCTATGAAGGTGATTTCCAACCGGCTGAGACAGACGTGCGGTTAAGTGATCTGTGCGATGCGCCTGGCGCAATCACCAGTTGTCTCTGCCTCGCTGGGTGCCAGAGGCGACGCACAGCTCAGCCTTGGGCTTGACAGGGACTCCTGAGTGACCGCAACATGATTTTGCTATAAGCAGCCATTTGCCTGGTGAAGATCAATGAACTCCTGCTGTAATAGTTGGTTTGGGTATGAGGCCCACTTTTTTTTTTTCTATGAGGAAACACTAATCTCATTTACTTATATGCAGCTGCTTTTTCATTTTTTCTCTCTTCCTAGCAGGATGTTATGGTTTACTACATTGTATTTTAAACAAACACTTAAATAACTCAACTCTAAAATTGATCTCTGAGGTAAGAGCCTTCTGAATGTTTTATGTTACTGAAGACTACCAATAATTAGGTTATGAGGTTGTATTTCCACTGTCACTACATGTATAAAGAGCAGAGGAGACCTGATATCTGAGGGAACAAAGGCGATAGACGGATTTTATGAGAGTTTGCATAGTTTTTACATTACTAAGTTTTAAAAATAAGGATTTAATTATTTTAACAGCTTCTTGGTTGGGGTAAGCAGGAGGATTATAAAAATACAGGATTTTATAAATGCTACAAGACAGTTCTTAGTTATCTTTTACGTTTTCCTTTCCAGATTACAAGAGGAATAAAATTATAAAGCAACTAGGACATATAATTATACAAAGAAAGCCCTCTTTAGCCCAATTATGTTGTTAATTGGAAATTTCCATCAGCTAAATTAGTTATCATAGCTCATTTGCTTTTCCTATATTAAAATTATTACATCTTTTCCTGAAAAATTTGTGGCATAATTAACATATCTCTAAGTTTTCCTGAACTTTAAGAAAAGTTACAAAGGCACGAAATTCAACTTGGAAACTACTGTGTGTGGTTCCTGGACTTCCTGTACTTCTCATAATAGGACAACAAACTGTACACTTGCGTAATACTAAACAATTTTGAGAATAAAAGAGAGCCCTGGGGCAGAGAGATCGCTCAGTAGAATAAGTACTTCCCTGGCAAGTGCAAGGGGCTGATTCTGCAAAAAATAAATAAATAAACATAAAAATAATAAAAGAGCCCTATTAATGATTCCACAAAAACCATGGGAACAGATGTAAAAAATTGGAATGTTTGCTAATCTTATAACCACAAGGATATCATGGAATTGGTAGTTTAATAGAAATATAAGAAGTTGGAGCTGGAGAGATGGCTCAGTGGAATAAGTGCTTCCCAGCAAGTACAAGGGCCTGAGTTCAATTCCTGGTTCCACCAAAAAAAAAAAGGAAAAGAAGTTACTGTACTATCATTCATTTTAGCAGAATACCCAGTAGATATCTTTTAAATATGTTGTTTACCTGTTTTCCTTCAGACCTGTAAGTGAGTGGGTGGGTGTTATGATACAGTGCTACCTTTATTAGCGTTTCAAGAATTAGTCCAAGTTTTAAAGAACTGATTTTGCTGTATTTCCCAAAGCAGTTATATAAGAGAAGTCGTATAGAATACGTAGCAAATCACTGGAGAATTCTTATGTACTAACTGACAAACGAGAGAATTAATTCTGCAGTAAAACTTATTCAGGATACCCATTAGCAAAGGCCTAAAATAATTTAGGACCAAAGAATATGTTAGGAAATCAAGAGGCAATACCTCTGTAGCCACAGTTAACTCCAGGAGAGATGGAACCGAAAACTAAGTAAAAATAAACTTCCATATGAATAGAAGAAGACATACGGACTGTACTGCTGCGAAGAGGCTCTGGGAGGTTTTAATCCCCTTGTAGTACACAGGATGGGCCGCAGACGCACTAGAGCAGAACACAGGGCCCGGTCGCCAAGCAGGTACTTGCCCGCGGGGAGCGGACACAAGCCTTCCATTTTGCATTTTATAAATAAATAATAGTACATAGATTTTTTGATATAAATGGTAGAAAAAGTCTAATCTGAACATTTTCCTCACATCAAAATGACACTATTGCCTTTTTCCCCTTATTTATTTTGCTGTAGAAGTTTTTTTTTTTTTTTAGCCAGACTGGATACAATGCAATTGCATTTGAGGTTTGGCAGACTGCCCTTTTGGCTTAGCAGAGTTGATAAAAGGTTGCCAAATACCACAGTAGTTCATATTTATTTTCTGTTTTATGACATTTTTTCCCCCAAACCTACTGTTCTTTTCCTCAGCAAACCATCAATCAATTATAGAAAAAAAAATGAGAAGACTTCTCCAGTGGACTGCCAAATGTGGTTTTAGTTGCAGACAGTATGTCTCTTATGCAAACATGATACATCTTAATAGGTCAACTTCAGGGGAAAATATCAAATTTCAGAATTCATCGTGTATGTATACTTGTGAATAGATATATATCTACGTACATACACATAAAAAGAAACCACACAAATAGATGTTTGTAAAACTTTGAACCTTCCTGCTGATTTATTTATGGTGAATGTCTTTTTAAATCTCAGAATCTGATGTAACGTTTTCTCTGTGAGGCTTGATACTGTGCGGTTCAATGCTGCCAGACAACTAGCCCTTTAGAACTTTAGCAGTAAATGCAAAATAGCTCTGGGTGGTACAATCTAATGTTCACTAACTCGTGGGTTTGAAGTTCATATAACTACATCTTGCTGAAAACTTGATTTTGCAAGCCAGTATCCAACACAAATCAGACTATTAGTTACTATTTTGGAGCAAGCCCATCTGCTGAGCATTTCTGCCCAGTATAATCATGGCTACGTATGCTTACCTTTGTTGTTGTTGTTATGGAAACAAGGAGCTGATCATCAGCTCTGTACGGCTTGTACAGCCCACATCTATTTATTAACATAATTAAAAACCTATTGTAAGAGTTAAGAACACTCTTTCTGGGTTTCTCATATACCTCTGCTGTATATGAATTCTTTGCAAGTCTCCAGTTAACCTTAAGTAAAGAACTTCAGCTGTCTCAACTCTACATGTGAGATTGGGATAATAATGCGCCTTCTACTGTTCTGTACTTAATGAGACAAGCATACCCAGCACTTTCCACAGTAATATTCCAAACACAGATCAATCAATTTAATTATCAAATAGTGGCAGCTAATACATGCATAATAAGTGGTAACACTTGCTATGTATTTCACGAAAACCCACAACCATTTCTATCAATTTCTGCCTTACAAATTATTCATAATTCTGCATCTCTCAATGTTGTCTTCTCTGTCTCAAATATATAAATCACTAAATTTGAAAATTATGGGGCCAAGGAGATGGTTCAGTAGAACAAGAACTTCCCTGGTAAGTGCAAGGTCCTGAGTTCAATCCCTCGTTCTGCTAAAGTAAATAAATAAATAAATAAAATAAAATAAAATAAATTTGAAAATTATCAAAGCTGGCACTTAGCTTTTCCTTTTCCTTGGAATAAACTCAGTGCACAAATTCAAATATCAAGTTTAGTTGAGCATTGAATCCCAGATTTATGAAGCATTTTAGCATGAAATTAGACCACATTCAAACATTTTTCTCTATAGTAAAAAATAAAAATAAAAATACACCATAATATACAGTATTATCTTATATCAGACCCTTAAAGGTTGGAGTTTCATTACTAACAACAGTTATTCACTAAACATCAGCTTTTATTATTACTAATGCTACTTCATTTAGACAACAGTAAGCACTTAAGTATACGCTTATCCATTTACAATCTATACTTCTTCATTTTATTTTTATTATACTTATGTATAGCACACACGGCTGCTTTCCTGTAAGGAGTTGGTGCACCTAAAGAATGTACCTTAATTCCATTTTTCGTCCTCTCTCCTTTTCCACCATTCCCTTCCACCAGTCTCTTGATCTCCTTCCATTATTTTTGCATGCGTTTGCAGTGCATACCATTTACATTCTTTGTGTGAAGTTAGTATGTACATATCTTAATTCCTTTCATGAATTCCTCACTTTCCCTGTTCTTCCCTCCCTCTCCCTCTGACCTCTTGATTCTCATTCACTTTGAGAAAGCCCCATCTCCCTACTTCGTACTGTCTCTCTCTTAGCTTGCTCTTTATTTATGAGTTGGGTTTCTCACATATGACAAAACATGTGATATTTAAGCCTTTATGTTTGATTTACAAACCTACTCCGCTATGAAGAAAGATAAAATTGGATCATCAGTGGGAAAATACATGCACCCCCAGGTCATACTGTACTTCCTATCTTTTTAGAAGAGGTTGGGTTACGCCAGGGCTTGGGTGTGGGCTTAGGAGTACAAACTGCTCCAAGGGCTGGAGGCAGTGGACTCAGTACCTTGGCCCAGGAATTCAGGGCCAGACTGGTCAACAAAGTGAGACCTTGGTACTTAGAAAAGTATATCATGCTACAATATAAATATTTATATAAAATCTACAGACTGATATTCATGTCTAATTATTTTTCAATTAACAGCTATTATATTGGCCAAAAATTTTAAACTTAAGAAAAATAATACTGGTCCAACCAAAAAGCCCAGAGGATTAAAGCACCTGCAAGCAGATGCAGAGACTCGGGGTTCCATCTCCAGGCCTACCATGTGGGTCCGGCCCCTGTCCCCTGGGCACACTGAGATGGTGATTGAGACTGTGCATGGTGGCGCTCGCCTATAATCCCAGCTCTTGGGAAGTTGTAAACAGATGGATCACTATGAGTCCGATCTAGTGATTCAGTAGGGAGACCCTGAACAACCTTTAGACTCTTCTCTAAAATACAAAAATAGAGAATAAAAAATAAAAAAAGGAAATATGAAGGATGAAAGAGTTCTATATGGTGTTCCCAAATAATTCATAAAAGGTAGATTGTTCATTTATACATGAAAAAACTGAACAAATATAAAATATAATTAGTTGTAACTAATATAATTTTGATTTTTGTATTATAATCACATCTATCAGATTAACACTGTTAATCAAATAAAACATCTTTTACTGCAGCCATGAGAGCTGATTGGAACACCACTGAACATTATTTTAAAATAAGCATAGTTGGACAGAGTGTTATTTTGTCTCATACTATTGGTTTGCAAATAAAATTTTCTTTATTTTGATAATGAAATAAAAATTTATTCAAATTGAATATCTACATATTCAGAATACTGATTTCAAATAATGTACTGCTTTTAAATATTAGCCCATTTTCTCTTGGGTCTTCTACTAGAAAGGAAAGTAAGTGAAAAGAGATATTGTTGCTAATTTACAAAGAAATACTAATTGACACAAAGCCCCAAATCATTGTATTAAAAATCTACTAATGAGGCCCCTGTGGTCCTGTATCAGACACCTTCTTATACACCCAGTGTGTTATTGTCAAGGATTTTATAATCAGGAGGGGAATAAATAATAAAGATACTTTATGGGATGCTCTCATTTAGCTTTCATCATACTGCTGCATTTTCTATACTCACATGATTTCAACCAACTCTAATTATTTCTACTCAGAAATATATTTGCTCTCTGAGTCAATTCCAAGATTCTTCTTTTCCTTCTCCTTATATCCTCCTTCACTCTTTCTCTTTGTCTCTTTCCCTCCCTACAGTGCAAAATGCTTTCACAAAACCACAATACCTCATAAAGCTTTAGTACATTTTTTGTGGATTAAATTTTTCCTTTCATTATTTCCTTATGAGAAAAGCCTTTAAAGTAACTATAAATATAATACCTTAAATGGGAAAGGAGATGACAAAATATAAAAAGTAAAGGCAAAAATAATCCCTAATATTATAGCATAATGAACTAACTAGACAAGGTTAATACTAAATTAGGAATCTAAGAAAAAAATCAAAACAAAACAGAATAAAACTCTCTAACATTTGCCCACCACTCTCACCAAATGCTGCTGGGTCAGGAGGATTCTGATATTTAAGGGAGATATTATTGACACTGATAAATCACGATGTCAAACACTCAAAGTAATATACTCCGATGATACTGCATAAGAAATAATTTGCATATAAAATGTATCTGATTTGTCTAGGAGCAACTCATTTCTATTCTGATTTCACAGCCTAAGGCACAGACATAGTCTGGAGGGATTTAAATTAGTAAGTGCACTAGAAGGTAACTGGGTTACAGGAACCAGAAGACTGCAGGTATGGAATCTCCTGTCTGTGAGGCGCAGTACAAGAGAAGGATGAAATCATAATTAGGTGGCCGCCCAAAAATAATACAATAATATTTAAAGAAGTATCTATGGACAGGTCTACCAGTTGTACCATTTTTTCTTTGGGTTAAACATTGTTTCTACCTTTCCATTCCCATCGGCCATCTGTGTCTCCGAGGGTTCCATTAGTCTGCAGAGGCCCAGAGAGCGGCAGATCTCCTGAAGGCCATCCAGCAGACAATCAATGTGATTCTTCGCACCCCTAGTGCACATCGCCTACAACTGTTCACTTTCGCATTTTCTGGCAGGAGCATTGATGAATGGAGTCAGTGGTGGTTATGCGTATCGATTTTTCATAAACATCAACACTTTTCACTTGTCAATAAGCAAGAGGATCATTGCCATGGCCAGAGGCCTGTGGTGTAATGGGGCAGATAGAACTGACTCAAGGCTTTCTGATTCTCAGAATTCCTAAAGCAGCTCCCACAACAATAAAAATCCGAATGTCAGATTTGATCATGAGCACAAGACCCACACTGAAGAAGCAGCCTGCTATTTAACTCATACAGTAAAACAAAAATTGTGAGCACACAAATCCTAGTGGACAATTAATAGTGAATTAGGAGCTGGTGTGTAAATGGATGCAGAAGAAAGGAAGGAAACAGACAGCAAGGTAAATATTTAACTATCATGCAAAATGTGAATGTGAAATAAAAGTTATATGTGAATAACGTATGATTCACAGTGCTGTTTTTAGATGCTAGTGAGTACAGTTTACCCATTATTCAAGTATTTACTAAGTGTGGTGATTTTTTGTTACCTAAGCTATATAATCTGACAAATATCTTTTAATAGTTCTCTTTTTTGGTTTTTATTTTTTGTTCATTATTCTTGGTTCATAATAATTGCATTCTTCATGAGGAGTTGATATATGTACAAAAGACATCTTATTTATTTTTCCATACTTACAGAGATGATCAGTATGACCACTTTATACAACACAAAATTTTTCACAATGCACTATTTTCTTTTCTTTTTCTTTTACTTTATGCATTTAGTACAGGGCATAGAAGGTCTATAGGAGTCACTACATAGATTGTACTCATACTGATTCTCCAGTTTTCAACCTCCCAAGTGCTGGGATTACAGGTGCTTGCTACCATGCCCAGACTCAATCCATGCTGAGTATCAAACTCCAGCCATTGTGCTCTGCCTAAGCAGGGGCTTTAGTCTGCTGAGCTCTTAGGCCAGCTCTATTTTTCACAAAATAGTAAAATTCACATTCAAAATGTTCTGGACCCTACATTAGTGGTCTAAATAAAAATCAAAGGTCAAGTTTAAGAAAATAGTAAATGTCACTGCTAAAGCACAACATTAAATTTCCAGCAGAAAAAAGTAGAGAAAATGATAAGCTACCAGCAGTTTAGAACTTTCAAAAAACAGCATCACATTCATTTATAAATGTAGCATTAAGGTAAAACATAGTTACCTCTAACTGTTAGCTTCTCTATTGTTAATAAAATAAAATGGACACATAAGATATCAGCTTTTGACAAATCAATATGCAGTATATTATGGAGGTGTTGAAGGTACTCTATAATTAATAATATTTTTGGTTATTTATTGATTTTATGATATAGGATCTCACTGTTTATCCAAGGCTAGTAGGAACTTATGTAGTCAAGGCTACTCTCATAGTGGAAATCATCCTTCCTTAGCATCCTAAGTGGTGGTGTTATGGGTGTGCACCATTGTCCCAGATTAATAATATTTTTGAAGGGTGTAATATTTAGAAGGTCAACTCCTCCCACAAACTGGGTTTCTTTCTAAAGAAACTATTCAGTGACTATTTCCATAGTAATTGCAATTAATCATTGTGAAAATTTAAGCCTCAACTCTTTTTTTAATGAGCAGAATATATTTATGGAGGTAAAGAAAGCTCCTGTCTGAGAGAGGGACAGGAGGGGCGCCCCAAGTGGGTGGTCCCTGCATGCAGCTTCTTTATGGCATAATTATTCTTTTTCATTTATATTCTCCTGAGCAGAAATTTACTAAGCTATTATGAGTAAATGTTAAAAGCTATTATGAGTCTATGACAAAATATCTATGTTATGTTCTAACGGTATTCTGACAAATTCACATAAATAATTTCTACTAAATGTTTATGCTGTTAAAGGAGCATATTTATATTTCATAAAAATACTTATTGAAATAGATAGTAAGAAAAGCCTTTTAGTCACCCACAATTAGAGAAAGGTTCATTTGATTAAAAGAGAAAAAGAACCTACTCTAATTTACCTCTTTACTTACAAATACCCAAATGGCCATTGTTGGACTCCGAATGAAATAACCAGCTTCAGACACAGTACTTGTAAAAATTAAACTTCTAAATTAAAAACAAATATTATTCTGAGGTTTCCTCCTAATAGCATACCACTTCTTGAACAATGCAATTACTTTTAGAACATTATTTCAAAGTTTAGAACAAAGTGTATTAAGTGCCACTTCTCATCGTGACAGGTGCTTTACGCATAGCAAGCTATATGTTAGTGATTGCATTTGCATCAACAAAATGGACAATTAAGGTATGAAGAATGAAGTAATTTCTTCAAATTCACACACATGTTGGTTGTGCAAAGCGAGACACACACATCAGGGTAACTTGAACAATTTTCCAGAATATCATGTTCTTGACCTAAACAAATTAATAAAGGTGTCTATAAAAATAAACTGAAGCTAAATTTACCTTGGATCCGTGGATTATGATCAGTGAGATATAGCTTGAGCTACATCTGAATGTATGGAATGTGCTACGTTTCTGTTTGTCTCTCATACATCACACACTTCCACACATATACGTGTACATGTGCAACATTTTAACATGAGTGTTTCTGTAGATGTTGGGGAGAATGGAAGGACTGACCATCTCTCTGGATATATTCTGAAGGTGTGCTGCACTTTCACAAACACATTCCATCTTTATACTTGACTAAAAGAAAACCATGTTTTGTGAATGAACAACATTTTCTGAATTTTGGTGCTTTAGAAGTATTGTGTACTTAAAAGTATTAACTTATTTGTATAGTAAAACAAACACTTCTTTGTTTTATGTTGAGAAAATGTTAAGTTCTGAAAATCTGTTAACTTTTTAAGTGATGAATGTTGCTTATTGTATCTATTTCTTCCTTTATTTGGGCTAGGAATAGGCAGTCTGAAAAATATTTAAAATAATATGAATTTGTTGATAATATAAAATGTATTTTCTCTCTTTGACACATTGCTGAAAATTCCACCTAATTAGTTAACCGTTTGTAATACTCTAAGCTGTGTTCTGTATACCACATGCAGGATAAAAACTAAATCACATATGAAATACTTTTATTTTTACAGAATAACATACTATATTTGATGTGTTAGAAATAAAATTACTTCAGTATTTCTATGCAAATTCTATTGCTTATTTAAGATAAATTTTACTTTTAGGTAAATAAATGGTGGATCCCAAGAACTATTTGAATTTTCCAGAGAATTAACTTACTAGATATCAAAATAAATCTACCTAAAATATTCACTGATGTTGAACACAAAATCTATACTGTTTCCTGCATTTTCAAAAGATAGACCCATAATTTAGTTTTTTATTCATAACATTTTCATTTCAGAACAATTTTTTATCTTCAAAGTTTAAAATATTGGCTGATTTCATCATACTGCTCTGGTGAGGATCTGAATTTTTATAAATTCAAGCATGTAATTACATTCTGCTGTTTTAGCCATGGTAGGTTCACTAGGTAGCAAATAGTTGTAAGGATATTTACTATGATAAAGCATGTGAAGCTTTTTATTCCTGGGAACTATTCAATTAAAGGAAAGTTTTCTCATTGGATGCCCAGGTGACCCTTAGTAATGAGTCAATTAGAAGCAGTAATTGTTATATCTTTTTAAAATATGGATTTTAATTGAACTTCATCTTAATTTGTTAGCAAAGGCAAACCAATGGATTAGTAAAGAAGAGAATTGTAGTCATTTTAAACATAAAGAACAATTACCTAGTATTAGTCTTTATTAAAAAATAAAATAGCTCAAGGGAAGAAAGTTTTAAGATAACATAAAAAATTAAGCTCAACTGCCTCTGTTACAGGGTAACAGTGTCATTAAACTTCTCATCTGGATGGTTGACGACTAAAGTTTGCAGACCAAATACTGGAGGAAAGGAAGAGCTACAAGGACAGCCAATATTTTGGCCATCGCCCTTCAAGGTCAATGAGGACTTAGGACACAAGAGAACCTGTGCTGCTATATCCTATAACTCAGTGGTGTCCCAAATTTTCTGATCAAGGAGATTATGAGGCCACAGAGGAAAGTACCTGATGATGTAGAGTGTGCCTAAGGAGAGTCACATGGAGAGAAAACATTCTCTCAGGCTTGTACAGAGAACAAATTGGTCAAGGAATGTCTGTGACTCATCCAGGTGGCTGACACTCACAAAAGATCTACAGGCTACTCTACATGGTTTCACGGTAAATCCTGAGGAGATCTGGCTGACCAGGACAGACACAAAAGTTACATTTTTAGTTATATGGGTCTTGCTTTCATTTGATCTTAATCATCCCACAGAAAAGTATAACCATGAGGTATAAGAAATAATGCCATATTAACACGCTGAAAAGTTCGAGTCAACAACTTCTGACAATTGCCAGCTCTGCTGATAACCCACAGCCATTATGGACTGTTGGATATTGAGATTTCTTGCTGAATTCAAGTATCTACAATATTTGAAGTGACATCAAGTATGAAAAAATTATTTAATGACTTCTCCAAATACAGCCACTCTAACAGCAATGGAACATCCATCTCTGACAAAACAAACCAAAAAAGGGAAAGGGGGATATAAATGAAAGACCATTGTGTAGTAAATATATATATATATAAATTAGGATAGATATATAGCTACTTTCTCTTAAATGAGAAGAAAGATTTATACTAACATTGTTTAGACAATTGTTTGCATTTTGTACCATGAATAACTACTGTGAAGACAATAAGCAATGTATTAATTATTGTAACTGTCCTACTACTGTGCTTTGAAACTGTTTCATTGCTATTTCTTTCTCATTAAAATTAATAAAAAATTTATATTTAACTTGTTCCAGTAAACTGTTTTGTTGATATTCAGGTTGGAATGCTTATTTGCTTTTTTGATGAAAAAACTTTTAGCCATAAAAAAGTAATAATTTACTCTGTCCTTTGCAGTACATTAGGTACAATTGCAAGATGAAAGAAGAGAGTTTCTGATTATTATATGTATTACCCTTAACTTCTGTCACTACCTCTGACTTTTTGTACTTTGTTGAAGTCACTGAATATTTAAAAATTCAGTCCTCTGATAAAATTATGCTATTCATAAATTGTAGATATCAAGTTCTAATTATAGCTTAAATTCAAATTGAGCTGTGTTTTTGGTTATGTGTTTTCCAAGCCTTTTATATTTGCAGTGACCTTGAATTCCCTGTTATAAAGTTGTAAGTTAAAGGCGTAAATGTTCATCTCCATTTTTATGTAGAGCTGAAAGCTGTACTTTGCACTAGATAAATAAATGCAATCATGTTTTCTCTCTCAGATCTTTCTTAGACCTCTGGATCAGGAAAAAATGAAGATACTTTAGAGGATCAGAAAGTAATAGGCAACAAGAGGAAAATTGAATCACAGAAATATAGTAGCTATTCCTTTTTGAATCTTACAGAGTAATAGGGTTTATATAAACATAAGCTAAACGGACCATTTTATATCCCTCTGAGACTTTCTGGGAAGTAATACTCCTAAGAGTCATACTTTACTAGCGATGGCAACTGCACATTGTCTACCAAGTACTTAGTTTTCATAGAAAAAGTCAGTATTTTAAATGGTATCCTTAGGAGAGTAAGTCAGAACATTTATTTTCTGAAAGAAAGTAATAAATTTGCACTGGTAAATGAAGTAGACTTTTTTAGTAGGTGATTTTCATTTCCTAGCAGTCCTAAGTCTGTGTCCAAAACACCAAACTAAAAAAGTAAGAATTTCGAATTGTTCCTATAAGAAACTGATGTGTTTATTTGAGGATTCTTACGCATCATTTGATTCTCAAAGTGCCTTAATATCATAACTGTTTATAATTAGCGATGCGTCAAGAAGACTTAGCTAAGGAGCATGTTAATTTTGCCTGGAGATACTACTTTCATCTTGCACATTTATTTTCACAAATTTCTTTCGCTGAGTCTGTCTACGTGATTTTATGTCAACTGACTGCTCTTCATAAAATAGCAGTCTATATAAATGCTAGTTTTATAAAATGTTGAAAGTTGTTTCACTTACTATTGAATTTCATGCCTCAAACTATATTAACATTTTTAACATGTCAGTGTAAATTAGCACGGTTTGGATTAGTAGTTCATTGGCTTTCATTCTTAAATATTATTAATTTCCCAATATGATTCATTTTGTACACAAAAACAAATACGTCCAACCTGTATGTCAGTATTAAGATTTCCAATTTATATATAGTATGTCTAAGTTATAATTATTTAATATATTTGTGTGGAATTCAGGTCTCAAGTGTTTAGCATGTTCTCATATTTATTTAAAATCACTAAGAGAATTAAATTTTTGTTTCAGTTACTTGAAAGTTAAAAGAAATGACTTTTAGAATTAAAACATTCAAAGATTTACTGTTTTAATCACAAAGAATATACTATTTTTAATTTGTGACATGTTTCAAAGTTGCATTTAAAAGTAAAAATAGTATTTATTTTTTGCCAATTCTATACTGAACATACTATTCTGAATCTGATTGCCTGGATGTTTTAAATTGGTAACTTGCCTGGATGTTTTAAATTGGTAACTTATAATTGTCTTCAATATTAATTTACAATGGTATATTATAATCATTATTAATTGCAAAAGATGTATATGAAATAAAGGGAGTGCTAATAAATTTGAGTATAAAAATATATCATTAATTTTAACAGATATTCAAAATTTATGTTTTAGAGATTTCAATTCATAGTTATACATACATTTAGTCAAATAAATACAAAAATACATTAAAATTGGTTATAAATCCTGCCTTATATTTGTATCATATTTTATTTTCAATTAATGTATTTGGGTCTCACTACACAGCTCAGATTCATGTAATCCTCCTGCTTTCAGTCTTCCCAGCACTGAATTTGGAGGTGTGTGCCAGTACATCCCAGACTTTTGTATTATAGTTTAAGAGAAAGTTATGTGTATTAGAGACTTTGTAAAATTGTTTATATACAAAGTAAATTACTGTTCCATTTTCAATGTACGCTTGGTTTGGGTTTTTTTGTTTTTGTGTTTCTTTTGTTTGATGTATTTGGTACAGGGTCTCACTGTGCAGCTCAGACTCATAGTGATCGTCCTACTTTCAGCTTCCCCAGTGCTGGGACTGTAGGCCTGCCCCACCACGCGGGTCTTGGTAGCTCAGCATGCCCGAGGGCAGGGCTGGCACAGCCTGTGGTGCCAGGGAACTGGTTGGTTTCTAGAATCATTTATCAGCACATGCAGTAAATTGAAAATAAACTCTATGCTGTGTAAGAATGAAATACTTCACATATTCAACACATTTGTATTTGTTACAATGAAGGTATACTCTTATTTAAGGTGAATTAATTTAAAATGTGCTAACATTTTCTGGTAATGTGGAGAGAAAATAGTTCTAGATAGTTTCATTCCATTTGGGCTACTGTTGGATGACCATCCAGAATAAATAGGTCATTCTTATTTCTTTAGAAAAAGGGTATTTATTCCTTTCTTAACGTATTGGAGTGATGTTTAGTACTGGAGGGATATTTCTTAGCTGAATCATCATTAATTCCAATATATGGTGTCAAACACCTTTTTAAAAAAAATTATAAAAAATTTTGGGGATATGTTTTGCTAAATACAAACTGCTGAGAAAGTGATAAAAGTAGTACTATTTGCAAACAAAGCCAACACAATGAAATTCTTATTTCCCTACATATTGAAGCTCCTTCTCTGCAGGAATATAGTGTTTGAGGATTTGGCTGATGGAGAAGCAGCTTTACAGCACTATGGAAGAAAATCTTGTTTATTTTAAACAAAGATAAATTTTGTTTTTGCATATTAATTCCAATTAGTCATTTGGTACGATGTTAGTATTTACTTTTAAAGAAATAAGAAAGCATTTTTATGTATATAATTGCATTTTTAAGAACTAAAACTTACAGACTTGCTAAGTATTTCATTAAAAGGGCCTAAAGGGTGATGATAATTAATATTTCATTAGCATTTTTAGTATGATAAAAGATAGTGTAGAAAATAAGGATCATATTATAGAACATTTTCAAGGATTACATAAGTCACGATTTGAATTTGAATTTACTGAGTGTAAGAGAATAGATTCAGAAAGGTTATGATTTTAGCAGTAAAGAAAAGAATTTTAGAAACATTTGGAATCACACGACATTTTAGGATTCCTTAAAATTTGCGAATGATGTTCTTGGTTGTTTTGGTTCTTCTTGTATCCATTTCATAGAACGAAAGGTCTGTTAAAGTTCAATTTCATCAAAAACTAATGTAAATGTGTGGATCCTGAGTTTAGAAATATCTGAAAAATAGCTCAGTTCTCCAACATTACTTACTTAACACGTGTAAATCAGTTTAGTTTTCTTTATACTTGGAATTACAGGGATGGCCGGATAGCTCAGCAGACTAAAGTGCCTGCTTAGGCAAATGCAGGGACCAAGGTCCGATTCCCCATGTGCCACGCTGATCCTGTGCCCTAGGGTACACTGAGACAGCGATTGAGACTGGACACGGTGGCTCATGCGTGTAATCCAAGCTCTTGGGAGGCTGAACACAGGAGAATCGCTATGAGTCTGATCTGTGTAACGAGAGTTGTATTAAATACGTTAAAAAGTAAATAAATAAATAAAAAGGAATTACGTATTAGTTTACTCAATATAAATTCAACATATTACTGTGTTCTTGGCTATACTGACAATCCAAGGACTGTGTCCATGACCAAAATAAAGACTTAGCTCTAACCTGATGGAGGCAGGAGGTAATAAAATAAACAATCCACTGTACAGGTCACTGTTATGACTTAGATGCGAAGTGTCCCCATGCATGTTTTTGGAAGATGAATGGATCATAGCGCTGCCGTTTGTGAGCACACAGAGGAATCCATCCCTGACTTCGTGTCAGGAGGTGGATTAGGGCTCATCTTCAGAGGAAGATCGCGGAGCTGAGGCCTGAGCCCAAAGGATGCTTCCCGCACCCTGAGGCATCTCCTCCCTCCCTGCGTTCTGACTGCTATGAATTGAACTCTTTGGTCTCTCATGCTGTCATCTTGTTTCTTCTGAGCCTGAACGTTTCTTCCTTAATCTGCCAAGTTGGGTATTATGTCTTGATGTGGCCAAGTAAGGCCAGCAGGGGAGAGTACATACAAAGCCAGTGAATAGGAAGGAGAGATTACTAAACTACAGAATTGGAGATCTCTCTGAGCAAATGCTTTTTGAGAAGACACCACAAGCAGCCATAGTTTAAGTACAAGGAGGAAAAGTCAAAAATGCAAAAAGTATCCGAAGCTGTACAAAGCTACCATTGTTCAAGAAACCAGTTTTGGTTTCAGCAGAGAAATTCAATAAGTCAGAGGTATGGTAAATTTTTTGAAAAAAGTTCTAAAATATCCAGGCATCATCCTTACATTCAAATGTTGCCTTCTATGACAAGAGGGGGCTTTGCAAATGTGATTAGGAATGGTGACATGAGGGCATTGTCTAGGATCACATACCCAAAACATACCTGTTCTCACCTGGAGCAGAGGACACTGGGCTGCAGGAGGAGGGCGGTGTGAGGCACAGGAGGGCCCAGCAGGGTGTAAGAAGCAAGCAGTGAGCAGCCCCTTCCTCAAAACCTCTTGAAGAAAAGCCTTGCTGATGCTTTGACTGGTTTTGGACTTCTAGCTTCTTGAGATATAAGGCAACTCTGCACTGTTTTAAAGTAGTATCCTTGTGGTAATCCATTACCCACAGTAATTGGTAAGAAACTCACTGCACAATAGCAGAAAATGACTTCAGAAAGGCAGTGAGGATCGGATCACCTGAGGCACTGTAGAAAGGAAGCAGTAGAAGTGAACACTGTCAGAAGCACCTGCTAATTTTGTAAGCAACAGATTTCAGTGCATCACATCTATGTAGCTGTGGTGGTGGTTGACAGCAGGAAAGTCCGAGAAATGTTTAAGGTGAAGCTAGAGCATGCTGATGGTTAGGGAATGCGGAGGAAGCAAAGGAACCACCCGGGACTTGCAACATCCGGGTGAATGTGCCCCAGTCAGGGGCAGTGGCTGTCTTTACAATCTTAGTTATGGAAGGGAATCAAGAGTTAGACTTTAGTCAGTGTTCTATTTAAGCAGTGATGTTGCTTTAAACTTGAACAAAGGAATGAGTACTCAATGTTGAGGAATGTGAAGGCACCAGCCCAGCTGTAACTCTTCACACTCCTAATTCCCAGGGGATGCTTAGCACCATATCATAACCCAGGAAAGATAAGCCTTTGGCAAGAACAACAAAAGCAAAATATTGTTCTTTTATGTTTTAAACAATGGTTCTCTATTCAGTTTCTTTACAGATAAAATTTTTCAAATCCACTTTGAATTCAAATTCAAGCTGACATTTTAATTAGTATTCAAGGAAAACTCTGGCAGACAAAATACTGTTTTAAAAAATAAAAACACTAATAATTTATATGAACACTGTGATTATAAATAAAAGCAAAAGTTAAAATTAGATACCTCAGAACAAGGAAGCAAATAAAAAAATAATTTGGAACTTCAATAATTTGGGTGATAGCTGATATCACCCTAGGTAAGAATAATTCTAAAATACTACTAATGTCATCATTTTGAAGACCAGTATAAAGATACTACTATGAAAATAAAATTATTAAAAAGTTCTAATGATAATAGCCTTTCTGAAAGCAAAAAGAAATACTGATTTTACCCTGAGTTATCGTAAGTACATAGACTCCTATCAATACGTACATCATGCCAACTGTGTCCTTAGCTAACTTTTCAATACAAGGTCTTGGCAACTGTGAATAATATTACATAACAAAAATTATCCAAGAAGAACATTCCTTTTAAAAATTCTACAATATAGGGCACAGTATTTTAGAACAGTACAATAAAGCTAAATTAATTTGTATGACTGTAAATCATTGTTTTGTCTTAGATTAACATGTTATATTAAGAAAAATAATGAAAATTTAGGGAAAGAAATGAGAAGATATACAAAAATAAAAGCCCCTTTCAAGAGACATTTTAACATTAAGCACTGTATGGACTATAGCCCTTAAATTGTACAGTAGGAGCTACATAGGTATCGATAATTATTTAAGGGTTAAAACCTACATTTCTTTATTATATATAATATGTAATATTAAGTATTATTAATATTAAACACATATATTAAATTATATATAAACATATGTATGTAATATTAAAGGCCATACCTTTCCCTACATACATATTCAATAATGATGTTTGTCTTTGCCATATAAAGTAATTGATGATTACATTATTGAAAATTACAGAAAATAAAAACAAAAGCCTAAAGATTATATGCTAGAAAATATAATGTCCTTTTGATGACATTTAGAAAGGCAAGAATTTGGCGATGAATACAGACCTGTGGTTCCATGAAATGGACTGGAACTGGGGAGGGGTTAAGTTCATCTGGGTTTAACTACTATGGAAATGGTTTCATGGCTTGATTTTAGTGGTCACATCCACTTATCATACACACATTCACTGTATTATGAAAGGGTGAATTTATAGCGTGTACGTCATTCTGCAGCTTGGCTATAAAAAAAGGAAACAAAATAAAGTTGTCCTTTGGAGAATGTGGAAAAACTGTAGATTTTCTTCTACATTCCTGGGGTTCTATAATTTATTTTAAAACTATGGGTTTTCATCTATTTTTTAACTTATCAAATCTTTATTCAGAAATCTTAAGTTTATATTCAAACATAACTCATTTGCATTCAACCCTGAGGCTAACACATATAAACATTATAAAAAAGGAACGAAAACTTGTTCCAACTTTTTATTACCTTTGGTTCTCACTTTGTCGAGAGGCAAGCAAAACAAAAGAACAATAAATTGGCCCAGCCAAGTTCTAAATATTACAGACACATCAATAAAATCTTAATGTAAATAAAGCCAGAAAAAAAAATCCTTGCAGCTAGAGAGACAAATACATAGCACAAACTCTCTTAATGACAGACAGCATACACTTTGGATGAAATTTTAACAGTAGAGGGAAGACTTTCTCTGTGAGGGGAAATGAACAGTGGTGGATCAACCTACACTCAGACATTTATGTGCCTGAATAATCTGACTTGAGGGCGCCCCCCCTTCAGAAGAAGCAGTGATGAACATTGAGCCTCATTACTGAATATTTAAAACTGAGAGATCTCACTAAATTTATTTTTAGAAATAAACACCATGTCAAAGTTCATAAGGATGTAAATGTACTCTAATTTAATAAAATATGACCAATGAACACAATATTAGCATGTGTGTATTTGGAAGCAATTATCATCCATATAATTGAAAGCATGATTTATATTCATATTATGAAAAAGTTCAAGAGATGAGATAATGAAGTATGATCCTGTGGATACCCTGCTGCCCTAATTATACACATTCATACCTTAAAATTGCTAGGTTACTTTTATGAATTCCAAATTTATAAATTGTACTTTTTCAACTTACTTATGGTCAATAAATATATGAACTCAAAAGTAGCTTCAACAGTTAAATAGTTCATTATTTTTCACAAATGCAAAAATTTTGGAAGATTTGGAAAGACAAGGAAGGAATGAAAGATGAGCAGCATGTGATGTTAAAGCAAGACAACATTTAATTTTCATTAATTTCAGTTTTTCACATATGGTGCCTCGAACATAAGTACCAAAGTAGAAACCTGAATAGAAAATATATAAAGTTGAAAAGAATTTCAGATCTTAAATAAATTATGTCCTCTAGGAGAGTTTGATCCAGAGAGATGTGAGTTATACCATGGTTGGCTATGGACAGGCTCTATAAGAAGCTGAGAAGGAATGAGCTAGACACACTTAGACTCTCTATGGATTGATTCATTCCACAACAATGATATTAGTTCTTGGGCCACGGTGACCCTCACTGTCAGACAGGTCTTCAACTCATGCTGTTGACCCAAACTAGGTACCATTATGTCCTGTTGGTTAATGTGTCTCATGTTTCATTTTAAAAATGCATCTAAGACCTTTTTTGTTTCAAGCTAACAAAAACTCTCTAAAATGATTTAAAAAAGTGCGATGGGTAGCTTTTAGATATCAATCTTTCCTACAAATTAAACTGCATTAAGAGGCATTGTTTTCCTTATCTTCTCTATTCTGAGGCTTCCCAAGGGAATTTCAACATGAGACCAAGCTGTGCCAAGCATCCCAATTCCTGTCCCCTCCTTGTGCTAGGTAGCTGGTGTGAGAGTGATTTCAGAGAAAAGAACATAAGGAGTAAAACCTGGATGTCACCCTGGTATCAGAGCAAAGCTGAGGAAATTTAGACAGCCCAGCAGCCTAATCTTCAGTTAACCTCTATTTGATTTTCACAAATAGAATTTCATTTGGAGGACCAAACTGAAGTTGAGTCTGAGAAATGAGCCTGCTTATTAAGATGTGTCCAAATCAATTGTTGTCATGATGAGTTACAGGCTTTCAGTGTTGGGTTTACAATGCGAGCCCTCCTATTAGAATAACTGGGGAGAGGAGATTTTTAACTGTTTTGTTTTTTTCCCTGAGGATAAGAATATGACTTTGGGCATCTGGGAAAACATTGCTAAAAGGCTTACATATTTGGCAAGTGACTAGTATAAAACTTCAGGGGAATTATGCAGCTTTAAAGATCTATCACTTTATATTTCATGGCATACAAAGCAAATATTTTAAATAACTATTTTGTTATTGTATTTTATGTCAAGATGAAAATACAGAAATACTCTACAGCTTTCAGAATTAAAGAATGACAATAATTGATCAGTCATGGAAAAACAATTCTCTGTGATACAATAATAATGCATTATGGTACAAAGCTAGCAAAATGAAAGAGAAATGCACATGCAGATATAAAATAATTTTCTTTTAAAATTATAAATAAAAATCTTATTGTCTGATTATTTTTGATGGAATCATAGCAAACTAATGACATATAAATAAAAATATATAAAACAGAAAAAAGCCTCAGACATTAAATAAATTATGTCCTCCAGTAGAAGCTGATGCAGAGAGATATGTTACACCACACTGGCTATGGACAGACTCTATAAGAAGCTGAGAAGGAATGGTGCTACACAGGTTGGGTTCTACAGATGGGAAAGTATAGCAGAAACAGATTAGAATATTATTGTGTCCAGTGAAGTATCCAAAAGGCTGTACAGAAAATTAAATGCTTTATCTAATATTATGTTTCCCTAAATTTTACCTTTAATAATGATAATTTACTATCATTACTAAGATATTTTAGATACATTACATCTAAAATGAAATCTATGACATGAATATACCATTGAAATATGTTTTTTCAGGCAAGTATGTAAGTATGCAGTATTCATAAATGGATACATTTAACAAAGATTATCCATTCTTCAATCTATGCAGTTTTCTGTATATGGGGTAAATAAATTTTATGTTATAATTTCTACCTAACTTTCACAAATAAAGAAAATATTTTTCTGTGATTATAATGCTAAAAGTAGCTATAAATATCAACTCAAAAACTTTTAACCACTAACTCAAGCACAATTGTCCCCAAATGTTTCTTTTGTCCTTGTCCTTCTCCAAGATCTCAAACTCCTGGATGCTGCCCGAGGATGTAGGCATCAAGGAGACACTGAGCTCTTTGCACTCTCTTTCTGTCCTCCCTGTAGTGTCACTAACACCAACATGCCCCACCATGCTCTGGCCCAGGGTCTTAGTGCCCTTCTTCTTCACATCATCCAAGAGTCCATCTCTGTATTTTTAGATCCGGGTCTTCCTTTCTTTTGTCCTACTTCCTACATTATACATTTCCATTCAATCCCTTCTTCCCTTCCAGGCAAACCTGCTACATTAATTCCAAGTAGCTGTACTGAAGGAGGGCTGTGCTGCTCTGCCAGCCTGCTCTAAAGTCTCACTAATTTTTCAGAGAAACATTAGACAGTGTGCTTTGTCTCCCTCCCTCCCTTTCTCCTTCCCTGCCCTGTTCCTTCTCTCCTTCCAACACAGTTGAACTGTTCACATACTCTGTCCCTCCCTAGGTCAATATCACAAACTACTTTTTCCTTTCCTCACTGTCTATCTGTCTTTCCAGTTTAGGAGGTGGGCAACAAGGTGGACATTAGACATTATCATTGTTTGCCTTAAGGTATCAAGAAGCTTCTTTTGGCTTGATTCACACCTAGCTTTTAAATTGGTGAATAAGTAAATAGTGACTTTTACATTCCTTCTTCTTCACTTATATCTATAGCTGAGGCTTAGCTTAGCAATTATAGACAAAGGAAATCACAAAGAGTGGGAAAGTGATATTAAACATTGTTTGCAGAGTAGGACTTCCAGGTTATACAGCTACTGAGTTTTAGGTTAAAGCTACTAATAATAAACCATTTTCATTAGTGTGTAATTTCAACAAATTCTTTTTGTTTTGTGGAAATGCTGGGTGACAGACGATCCATGATACACATGACTTGTGTTTGAAAGGCTAACAGAAGTTCACAAATACTCAAATTTAATCAATTTGCTACCAAAGTAGAAAGAAAATTATATTCAGAGTGAAAAAAATCAGGTCTTGTCAGTGCATTCCTTTGCAGTAATATGGGTCACATAATTTTTAGACATTGGTGATACCTCAGCATTTGATTGCTTACTTGTTTTGTGAAATCTGATGACTTTTCTAAATTTATGAACTTTCAAATCATATATGTCAAAACACTGTGTCCCAAAATACATTTATAAATTAATCATTTATAAATGTTGTAGAAGCCTAAATGAAAACTGAAATCCTGTCAAATCCTTACATCATTGATTCATAGGAAGTAAAAAAAAAGTATATATTATGGACTTAACTGTTGTTTCTATGAGGCCAACTCACTATATGTCAGTGAATGTAAGAGTCGTCTTCCTAGCAGGTCCTTGAAGTACAGCACTCTACAGAAAGCAGTTAAAATTCAGAACCTTTATTTGCACACATCTAATATCTAAATGCATCCTATGTGAAGCTTCCTGTTGTTCCCTTTTTTAATACTTCAGCAAGAATAATAAACTACAGGGAGCTTTGCTCTCTCTTAAGTTGGAAGTCATGTTTAATAGTATGCCCGCTTTTAAATTATATCAGCAACACTCTATAAATTGATGTAACAAAACATCTGCCTTGTTAGCTAACTTGAAAACATAACTTAAACAATTCGTCACAGAGCAGCAGCTTCATGATCCTTGCAGAAGAGTGTAGACGTGTGCCATGTGAACCGGGCTTGCTTCTGCGGAAAAACTAAAGGCAGGCTTAGGAATGATGGGTCCTAAGGACTAGCTACCAAAATGACACATCCGCTAAAGACAGTCGCCAGCTAGGCCTATTTGCAATAGGAAGCGTTTTCCTCTGGGCTACTCTTGAAGTCTGTTTTTGTAGGACGTTGCCTCAGAGCACACAGACCTAACTCATGGCGGTTCCCAGAACTTGTGCACACCTCGCTGGGGCTCCCCATGGAGGAGGACGCTGCCCTGTTGACGTAATCACGCTCCTCTGCTCTTGGCAAAGCTCTAGTTGTTTGTGTGAGTCAGTCAGATTAGGCTAAAAGCCTCTAAATCTTCCAAAGTGTTCCCAGGAAGGGAATATAAAATGGCGATGGTGATATGGCAAGACCCAGGGAACACAGCAAAGTCGTGACATTTGTATGGCTCTGTCATTGTGATTCAATAACACAGAATTTGCTAGTAGATTCAGCGGAGGTCACAGCACCAGAGTGATGAATGGTCTGCAGTTCCATTTACTCCCTCTGCCCCTGTGTTGTGCGCTGGGTTAACTTTTATTTGAGGTTTTCTCTGATGCTCCAAAATGTGTCCTCCTCGTAACCACCAGCCATAAGAACAAATATATGTTTTAAACAATGATGCCTATAAATATTTGAATTCATGAATTTAGAAATCAATGAACTTTTTTTTTCTTCTCATAGTAAATTTTAGGAAGCAGTCATCTATTACAAAATGAAAAGAGGAGGCTGCTTTTAGCTTGGCTATCTCCTACCCCATTAAATACAAATTTATTAAAGGAGATTTCCAAGGACAAAAACGAAGTTATTTACTCAAATTATAAAAAAGCAAAGATATAAAAAGCTTGAATATGACCTTACGCGTTTAATTCAAGATAAAGGTTCAAAATCAAAAGCATACCAATTTAAAGTATTAAAGAAGCAGCATTCCTTTTTCCAGGTGCAAGAAATACTAAGATTTGAGCATGAAAGTGATGTGAATTTGTTGAAACATCAGAAGCAAAGAAAGCAGCTGTGCAAAAAATAGATAGGAATAAACTTGAGAAAACATTTAATCACCCTGGGAAACAAGACTGCAAGAAACTGTGTTTGTTTGAACATGATATTATCCACAGTTGTGGAGACTGAAGCCAAAATGATGTCAGTTCTCTTCTAACCTCAGCTAGACTCCGGTTTTACATTCCTTAGGGGGAATAAAAAGGAAAACCCCTGACCCTGATGTGATCTCCTCTCCTCAGGCCTGGATGGGTGTGATGAGTGGAATTTAGCATAATTTTTTTGGTCATGCAAATTTTACAGTTTCTTTTATCACTTCGTTACTAGTTAAATACTATTCTCACCTATATTTTGTGAAGCTTTACGTGTTTCCCATGGTTAGAATGATGCCTTGTAAGCCTATCAAATTCTGTGACCTTCAACTAACGACCTAATGCCTCTGCCCAGTCCCTGAGTTCATGATTGTCCACCTGAGGACTCCACTCACAGGCTCAGAAGCTACCTCCAACCGTTTTCTGGACCTCTACATCAGCTCTTACTTTAGTCAGTAATAGTTTTTGCTAATTTATCTCTCTTAAGCTGAAGAAAATGAGCCAATTGAAGTGGAAATGCAAGTCCCTCCTGCCTCTGTACACTTTTTCCCCATTAATACCTGTAAGAGTGTTTGGTTCTTTCTGGAGTTCAGATAAGTGTTTCTGAATTAAGCCAACCTCAGTTTACAACTTACTTTGCTTCTGAATTTCCTTTTGGTATGACTGGTAGATCAAAGCAAATGTTTGCGATGGGTTATTTTGGCTTGGTTTCTAGATCCTTGATGGGTGAGCTGAGTAATCTGGGAAAAGTCCTTTGTCAGAGATTCAACACTTTGCTTCTTAAAAGTCTGCCTCCTGACTTTAACCAAAGGGGCAAGCAGGTTTGTACAGAATAACTGCTTATGAGAATATACAGCAAATATAATTAGTTAAAGCATGCCCTAACAATCAATATCTTTGTGACTCAGGGCCATTAACGGACAAGATTCTCTGCGTAGAACGTGTATGAAGATTTCTGTGTCAGTTGGACTCATAATTGCTAGGTCATAGAATGTGCCAAAATTATGAAGGTAAGTCCATATGAAAACCAGCCCCTGAACAACTAATTTAAAGAAAACAATATGCAATATAACAACCACTGATGAATTTTTATTATTTTATTAAATGAAACTCTATATCATTTCTAATTTTTATTTTCTAAAAAAATGCCCCTGCAATAGACACTGAAGCCAGAATCACTACCAGATATATGCCTTTGGGAATTAACACCAAGAGCTGCTTTCCATGTAAAGCACAGAGTGCAAGAAAATGCAACAGTATTAGAAAGAAGGTATAAATGAAACTGAATACTAAGTGTGCAGGAAATGCAAAGAAAAAAATTAAAAGTTAAAATTAAGGCATAAACATTAAAAATGAAATAAAAGCACTATGCTAGATTTTTTAGTTTTGTACTCATTCTTATGACAAAGCTTTCTAACTGTATATTCTTATAAATAACATATATTAAACTTTATATTATCTTTTTCTCAGTAAACTTTCGTTTGTGTATTTGGTATAGAATCTCTCTAGGCAGATTGGACTTGCACTAATCCTCCTGCTTTCAGTCTGCCCAACACTGGGATTACAGGCATGCACCACCACACCCAGATTCTGTTGGTGAAGTAGTGTACCCAGGTTGGGGCAGGTGCAGCATGAAGGACTGGGGATCCAACCCTGGTCCCTGCACTTGCCAAAGCAGGCACTTAGTCGGCTGAGCTATCTCGCTGGCCCTCTCAGTCAGTGGTCCACAAACCTTAATAGAGTTTAATTATAAAGCCACTTTATTTTTTTTACTGAAGCACTGCTCTAGATATATTTCTACAGTTTCAAAAAATGTATGTTGGAAAGAACATCTAAGCCATACTCGTCACTTTAAAGTTTATATCTAAATAAGTACTTTAATATAATTCTGGAAAATATTCATATGTTTTAAAAATTCTCAGAGTTTGTATAGATTTATTTGTAAATATATGTCTCAAATTTACTATAAATAAAATAAGCACTTTGTACATATTCATGCACATTAAGAATAATGTAAAAGATAGCCAGGTTTTCAACAGAGGAAACTTACTTTGATATTAATAGCTAAAATGTACTTGATATATTTTACAATCTTTTGTTCTACCTCATTAAAATTAAACCAATATTAACACAATTTTTCATTCTAGCATGAAAAACTACAGTACATAAAAACCCATGTGGATGTTTGCATTTTAATATTACAATTGAAATAAAATGTGTTTCTAGCCTTGTATTATTACAAACAACTAAATATAAGTGCCATGTTTCTATTTTTTCACTTTAAGGGAAAATATGATTACTAGAATTATTTACATCAGTTCATTTTTCTGTTCAGCTTACAATGTACGATGCACTAATCTCTAGTAACAGTCTTTATTCAAACGACAGAAATGCTCACTTTGGAAATCATGGCACTTAATTTGAATAATTCAGAACAAAAAGACACTGCAAATGCATTCTGAAATGGTACAAAAAATCTCTCAAATTATTTTCCAATGTGTACTTTTGTAAACTGAAAAATACAATAATGAAATTTTAATAATTTTCCTAATATATTTATACAAACATTATGAAGCACATTAAAAACACAATATAACATAAATTTAAATGTTTCTGTTATAAATGCTGACAAAACTTCTGTCATATATTTAAATATATGTAGATGTTTATACACAACAATCACTTTTTATCATTTATGTAGATCCCTCTCTTCCTTGAACTCCAAATTTCTATTTCTGAAAAATTACCTGATGCCGTAAGACATAGCAACAAAATTTCCTGTATAGTATTCCTCAGATTTATTTTTAGGCACACACATCTATTTAAGGATGCAAATCTATTTTATTTCTTCTCTAGCATCTTTTGTCCTTTATTAATGTAAAAAGTTCCAGTTACCACGGTCCTGCTCACTGACTCCTTTCTCTTCTCCTTTGCCTCTCCTGTCCTAGAACACGGCAGCCAGGCATGCCAGTTACACCTCTGTTTCATCTTCTCAAGACATAGGACTTCCAGGGTCCTCTGCCGGTGACCTCTGCCATTCCCACTAGCATCCTCGTCCGCCGTTCTCACTAGCGTATCTTCTACATGCTTTCTAAAGCACGTGTCTGACATAAGCAGACGTTGCGCTCTCTGCCTCCCTGAGCTACTGGCCTCTCCCGCCTTCCCCGGGGCTCGAAGCGTCGGCTTGGATCCCGCTCTGGAGCTTGCATACCTCTAAGCACTTGCCGGTGACTTTCTTCTCTCACGCTGAGTCTCCCACTTCCGATACTGGTTGCAACGCAGATGAAAGTTGAAAGCACACTGGGAATTATGCACTTGTCAGCTGAGGTACTTCTGAATTACAGAAAATCAATCATTTCTCTTCTGTATATTACCCCTGAACCCTACTTCAGACACTTGCCTACTGCCTTAGTGCCATGGATGTTGCCATTTGTCATTTCATGCCACCCTGCAAGGGAGCTGGCCAAATCCCCATGTGGTCTCTTGCCCAGTTTCTGTCCTGCTTGGTTCTTGCTGTCTCTTTCCTCCTTCCTCAAGCCACCAAGGGCCAAACAACTCATACAAAAATCTAATTAGCAAATAAGAAAAATTCAGTATCTTCATTGTTTTACAAAATATATCCTCCTTGAAATCAATTACTGAAAACTCTTGTATGGCATTATAAATACAATATTCCTTTTCAAAGCAAAGCCTATGAGTTGAATGAAGATACAATTTTACTAATATGACATTTCATTTTGCATTTGTAAGTATTAAAAAAATTTAAGAATGGCTATTTCAAAACTTCAAATAATACCTGATTTATTTTTGGAGATAGTATATATTCATGTATTTCTTTTCAGTACTCGGGATTGAACTCAAGCCTTTGTGATTGTCAGGCAGGAGCTTATGCTACTGAGCTACCTCCCCAGCCAGTATGCCCATGTAAAGTGCAATTTTTAAGTAAAATTGGTAGACAATTTTGACAAAATAAATATGCAAAGAATTCTCTTTTATCTTTTCAGATGTTGTATAGTCTTTACCTACACACAGAAAATCATAGAAAACTCCAAAAGAAGAATCATATTTATATTAACTTGTGCAGCAAAAATACACTTGTAAAAAGGAAACCATAAATGCAGAGAAGAAAGTAGTGATATAGGGATGAGTTTGATTCCACTCAGGTAGGGCAGTTTTTCTATGTGCTCCTTTGACAGTTCCTGTTGTACATCTGTTGCACGACAAACATAAAATGCTTGGGTTCACTATCAATTACAGGCTGGAACAAGTAAGATTTCAATTACAACAGGAGAGCAAAACAGCTGGGAAATTCCCCAGGGGAGTTGCAGGAACCAAGGGGGTGAAGCAGGCATCCTAATGGTACATTGCACACTACTAATTAGGGAAAAATGAAGTCAAGTTAAAGGAAAATATACCCCCTCAGTGCTCTGCCTTGTGGAGACCACTTGGGTACGGAAAACAGCACCTTCGTGGCTTGTCTCAGTCTGAATTCTCATGTAATTGCTGCCTCCTGAGCTTAAGAAGGCTCTGGCATAAAAGTAGTTTTTTTTTTTTTCGTTCAAGATAACTTACTTTTCTAAAGATTGAGCATGATTATATTTAAGTACTTAAATCATATCCAAATATGTTTTAAGTGCCCAGTATCTTTTGGGAGGTTTTGAAGCAAAAACTGAAGAAAATTATGGGAATCATTTCTTCCATAGCCTGCAGCTCCCTAAATAAGGAATGCATAAATATAGGATCATAAAAAAGTCTTCTTGACAAACATCTTATACTTGGGGGAAAAAAAAGCATCTTATGCTATGTACGCTGCATGACAATTATGCGATTTCCCCCATATGCCTGTATTTCATATGTTTAATTAAGGGAACTCTAAGCAGTGCAGATTAAAACAGCATAGTACGCTACTGAAAATGAATTATTTTTCTCTAACATAGGATCTAATAATAGAGTGAAAAATTAGCCACAGGTTAAAAAATTTCAGAGCTGTTCAACAGCCCATATTCTCTGTAGTTTACACAATTGACATTTTCATAATAATATAAACAGCAATAATAATTTTGTAACTATATCATATTTAACAATCTAATCTGTGGGTCCAGTTGCTTCACTTTCTTTTGAAATTCATATATTTCTTTAAGGAAATAACAATAACCAAAACCTATTATTTAACAAAATTAATGGAATCATGCCAATGTTAATACCTCACAAAATCCTACATCCTCTTGGGGTTGAACTTAGAACTGAAACTTTACCTGAATTATTCTCAAAATAAATCTTGATAATGTTTTATTTTCTTTTATTAGGAAAGTATTTCTGGTGATAAATTACTTCACTAAGTTAAGCAAAAGATTGATTAAGACTCAACTGAAACAGGATGAAAAAATGAGAGGAGATTCTACAGGAATGAATTACAGATGCTAGAGAGCAGAAGTGATGGTGTGGGAGCTGAAAACCTAGTGTAACTCCAGGATCCGAGTTTGGGAACTAGAAGCAGAGGAGGCATAGAGGAATATCCCAGGGGTGCCTTCCACACTCAGGGCAATGCCTTCAGAGTATCACATGTAACTTCATTCAACCCTACAGTTTGAAATTATGTGTGGCTTATTTTTTTTTTACTCATTTTAGTATGATAGTTTTTGAGAAGCTATAAATCCTCTTGTGACTATGATGTCTGAGGGCAGTGTGTGCTATAAAATTCTTTGCCTATGATTTAGGCTTTAAGGTTTATACTAACAAAAGAGAAGTTGTTTTCCTTGCTCCATCTCTTGGTATACACATGATGAATTAGTCGTTACATGAATTGAGTCCTAATCCTAATAAGGTGCCTGAATTGAACTGAGAGGGACAATTTCCACTCTCTGTTCTTTTGTCCCAATTTCTTTTTCAGTGACTTCTCTAGATTTTATACAACACTTGCAAAAGAATCAACCCAAAATAGTTCATCTCTTGAAGCCACAATGATTGCCTGATATTTTAATCAAATTATAATAATAAGGGCATTTCCTCTCTTTTCTGAGCTAAGGATGAGCTGAAACTTTTAACAGTATAGATTCAATGATGGTAAAAGAGGCAATTTTCTTGTCAGGGCCAGTGGTATGGGACGTCTCTCTAACTCAGATGTACAGGGAGGAATAGGTTAGTGTTTCAAAATTAAATTCAGAAACATGCCCAGTCTCTGTGAAACCATCTAAGGACTCTGTGTGACAGGCAACAGCAAAATTGCAGCTGCTGAGATAGTGCGTGTAGCCAAGTGCCACTTCACTCTTGATCTATGTTAAGCTGACTGAAGGAAGGAAATCAATTACAATCTGTAGTGAACTTCGTGCAGCCCCAGGTTTGAGATGCCAGCTACATGCAGGTGTGCCCTCAGTAAACACAATTCTGCCTAAGCTTTAATTAGGTAAGAGGGCTACTGCATTCAGTGCTTTGAGACTCAAGTGGTTGTGTTGTACATATAGACAGAGGCAGATGGAGAAATCCAAATTTTAGGAACGTCCGAACATCACTAACAAAAATAAATTCTTTGCCTAGTTGAGCCTCTTCTAGAAGAACACGAGGGAAAAATGATTGGTTCTAGAAGACCAAATTCATTAGAAAAGTAGTCATGTGTACGCACATGCACACGTGCGCGTGCACATATGCGTGTGCACACACACACTCACAAATTTGAGAGTGTGCACACACAGAAACAATCCCTGGTAAACAGAGTCTAGACATATTGAAATCACAAAACTGCCTGAGTAGGAAATTTTCTGTTGCTTACAGGATGGGATCCACTTCTGTCTCTTTTAGTGCTGCTGTCTCAGGTGTATGCTACATAGATTTCTTCCTCACTCTCACTCCTGAATTTGAGCCTTCCTTGCTCCAAACAATGCCCTCCACCCTCCCAGACACTAATGTACTTAGCCATGGCCCTTTGCTTGTTTTCTCAGGGAGACAGAGAGGATGAGGGTCAGATGGCCTTTTTGCACAAGGAAAGAAAGTGTCTGTGGGTTACTACTCTGGGTTACTATGTGCCAGTTCCTAGTGGTTCTAGAAAGACAAAGCAGAGATTGTCAAGGGAAGTACCCAGAGGAATGGCATTAAGATGCAATACTTCATGCCACTTTTTAGATCATAAACAACCATAGATCCAAACCACAAGTCAATAAATGTCTTTTTTTGGTGAGTTAGCTGGCCTAGAATGAAGCTATTTTTTAAATTACATAAAATACAGTAGCATTCAGTGCATGGAAGAAAAAAAGGACTTTATCTTCAAATGAAGCAATAGTGCATTTCCAAATGCAAGCTTTCAAGAACACCTGAGAGAGAGAGAGAGATCATCAATAAAAGAGATATAGGAAGGGAATGGTCTCTGAAAAAACTAAGATAGATTATAATCTAATCAATTCAAAAACACATATTTATACATGACTATGTAATGGTCTATGATATTTCGATTTCCAAATTCCTTATATTAATAATTTCACACAAATTTAGATTCCAGATTAAATCACTAGATGTTTTAAAGAAATACACCAGAGGAAAGTACAGCAAATACTGTAAATGGAATTAAAGATCCTCTAAAATCACACAACCTAAATAGTATGTGAATCATGCATATTCAATCTATAGAAATTCTTTGTGAAATGGAGAATATTTGAAAATTACTTTATGACAATTTTTGTGAATGAGGAATAAATATGTTGCCCTTCCCCATATAGCCATGCTTTTGAAATTAAATTTATTCAAAAACAAAAAAGGAAATTCACATATGTTTTTATATCAGTATAGAATCACAGATGTCATATTTATGGTTTTGGAATGCTAGGTTTTTAAAAGAATTTTAAGAGATAACTAAAAAACCTTGGACATCTTCTTGCTAAAAATTATAGGACAATTTCACTGTTTAGGGAAAATGTTAAGTTCTGAAACTTTAATTCGTAACCTAAGTGTACCTTATGCTTTTGAGACTCATTTTGATGATGATGATGATGATGATGATGGTGATGATGATAGGATAAGCCATCAGTTTGTACTATAGCAGTATGGTTTATCATATAACCGCAGCAGAGTAGCAAGACACAAGATTAAGATGGTACATATGTATTTATTCACTTAAATTGTAGATTAGTACAATGATACCTGGTATTGTCATCCAGGCATTTATGTAAGTATGTATGTATGTATTTGGTTCATACAGGGTCTCATCATCCAGCTTGGGCTTATAGTTTCTCCAGTTTTGTGCCTCTCCATCACTGGGATTACGGGGGTGCCCCACCAGGCCCAGTCTCAGTGGCCAGCTCATGGTGCTCAATGTTGGGGCAGCAAGGCCTACAGTTCCTGCACTGAAGTAAGCAGTGTTAAAAATATGGATTATCAAAAAGATGGATCTTAATAATTTATTTGAGGTCATTATAGTCTAACATGAAAACATGTACTTTCAAGAAAGGAACACAGAACACGAACAAGCTAGTTTGCATCCAATACCAAAAACAGTCTTCTGGTAGCTATATAGTCTTGGGCATATATTTAGAGAATGATTTTTAAATAACTTGGTAAAAGTATTACTAAGCACAGTACACTTTTTAATAATAAAATTTAATTTTCTCATCTCTAAATACTGAAGAAAATCTCAAAGGTGGACAAGTATTTGTTGCCATGTCATGTAATTTGGAAGATTCCAATGGAACTGGCTGACAGATTATATGAATGCCTTTTGTCACCACTGCGTACTGATTCAGATGTTTTCACTACTTACCCAAAATACTAGGAATGGAAAATAGTGCATTCTGCTAAAGTCATAAGGGTATTTCTATGCCCTTCATTTTAGAAAGATGATTCACACTAATAGTGCTGAAGAATAATGCAACTTTTACTGTATTTTCTGTTTTCTTTCATACTTAAATTATCTTCATGTTTATTCTCATTTCTTTCTTTTGAAAAATGCAATAATTTAGTATCATCTTCTTTATAAACTCCTTGCATCAAATACATTTGACTTTTGGAAAGCATGTTCTACATAGCTAAGAATGGGGAAAATATTTCATACCCTGAAAAACATTATCAATAATCTTTAAAATATGTTCTCTTTCTTTCTGATGAGTGTATAAAGACTACAATAGCAAAAATTACTGTGGTAAGTCTGTAAGCATTTAATCAATCAATGAATCAATCAAAATCTCTGTCTTTCTCTCTCTGTCTCACACACACACACACACTCCATACTATATATTTAAATTGTTCATTGAAAATAAGGTAATTTAAATAAAATAGATTCCAAAATTCAATAAATTTTTCCACTACTTCTTGGAAAAGACAATACAAAAAAATTAGAAATTATACATACAAGATAAACTCTGATAAATTTATAATTCTAATACTTTAAAGTTTTTTCAATGTTAAGATGATTTTTGCAATAATATGTCAAGAAAAAAATTTACACAAAACCATGTCATGCAATCAATTTTTCTGTAAATCATTTAATTCTTCTTTGAAAAAATTGATTGCATAACATTTTATATTCCAATTATCATTAGGCAATTTAAAATAAAAGTAAAATTCATTTCTGCATATTTTTTATGAAATACATTTCTTTATATTTCTGTGTGTGTGTGTGTGTGTGTGTGACTGTCATGTTTTCAGCTTTATTATTTGAGAATCTCTCATATCTGACTCAATAATTGCAAGGTTTCTAGATATGCTCTAAGTATTGCTGCATAACTCTACAATTCAATGCCAAGAAATCAAGCAGTATTTTAATAAATATACTGCTTTTATTTTGATGCAAGTTCCTTTTGCTGTTTGTCTATAATATAAATTAATTTTAGCATCAATAATCAATAAAAAGAACGTAGAGTTAAAACAGTGGAACATTTATTTTTAAAAACAACTGTAATGCTTTGTAAATTATGCAGCTCATCGTTTGACCTCTGCCTTTGCCAAGACCAGGCAGGACATCACCAAGTGGCTGGCCACATTTGATTTTTTTTTTTTTGTACTACCAATAGGGAAAAAAATTTCATTTGAATTTTTTTCTAAGTAATCACGAATCAAATATTTACCCTTAAAAATCATAATGATGCTCTTTGGAAATATAATTGAATTATTTTCATGTCAGAGTAGTAGTCAGTGCCCATGTTCTATCACTAGCCTCAAAATATGAAGTATTTTATGCAGCACAAGTCTTTTCATAGTACTTTGGGAACATGATTTCTGCACTATCCATGGGCATATTTAGAATCTATGTACATAGTTAGAGATAAAGTTAAATTTTTCTTTTATTTCCTATTAATATCTTATAATACTGTTACTGCTAAATATTATTTGTGGAATCATCTATATTTAGTATCATAATGCATTACCATTTTAGTATACACGTCTAGCTGATTTCATTGCATACTCGAGTTACAATAAATTGGAAATATGTAGATTTATGTTAGTTTTTTCATAATGATATTTTGATACTACATAACACATTGACCAATATTACTACAGTCAGTATTTCTAAATAAAAGACCAAATGCAGTGACATTCTTTTCTTCAGTTTAATGTGACAGCATACATAAGAGCAGTGACAGTGGGGAGTTTGAGGTGTAGAAATCTTGCCTGCTTGAGAATGTCAGTGTGATATTCTAAAAAATCTGAGATGCTTTTTCTTGGTGTGATACAGATATTAAAAACTAGGAGACTTTCTTTCTTATAATGTACAGATATTATAAACTAAGCTAAAACAGGAACATAACATTCTACAAAATTTTGATTCTTTTTTGTCTTGGAAGATACAAATAGTACAAACTAAGCTAAAACCAGAGCATAATAGTAAGAACATAAAGAAGAAGGTGCCTTTCGTGTACTTTGATCTGTAAGTTATTTGAAAGAAATTACTTTCAATCTTCTGAGGCTGAACTTTAAAAAGATAACGCAATTTCTTCCCTTCGTGTAAAATTATATTCTGATGATTAGCTACCTAGGTCTGTTGATTATTTTTTCCATTTGCAAGTGATTGCAGATTCTGATATAATTATACATTGAAATGAAACTTTAGAAACTTTAGTTCAAGGGAGAGAACTGTTACAGGACATTCTTCTGTTTGAAAATACACCCAGCTGATCTTTCAACTATCTTGTGTGGGGCGGTGTGTTCTTCTCAAGTTAGATCACAGTGGGAGCTGCTTTCAAGGTCTGTCTGGATCCATAGCCAAACCCACCTCTGCAGAACGGAAATTTTGAACCTCCTTGAGAAAATTCTGTTTTGGCCAACATGCATGTTTTCAAAGAAATGTCAAATTAAACCAATAGGAATTTAGTTAGGTTCTTCTAACTTATTTTTACATATGAAGAACTGTAGTTACTTTCAAAGAACTTAGAAATATAAAGCACAACAAAAGACTGGAAGAATTTGAGAAGCTCTTCTAAGGTACATGCTGGCCTGAGACAACTCTCCTTTGAAATTGGCCACAAAAGCATTAGTATCTAGAAATATTTCTGCCTATTAAGAAGGAAATGAACCCTCTCTACTGTATTACAAAATTCCTTACTGTATCATAAAAACCTACAACCCTATGAAACACAAATATAGATAAATTTAGTGACAATAGAGTTATTCCTATTCAGTACTTAATGTTTGTGTTTTGAAGAACTGTGAAACACCTCATCAAATAAATTATTTCAGATGAAGAGTACCTTTCAGAGAAAAGCAAAGTGAATTATATACCAATAAAAATGTTTTAAAATGCATAGCAAATATGTATAATTTTCTCAAGGAAAGCTTAAGGATCTGGAGTAAGACTGGCTGAATTAAATGCAGCCCCTGCTGCCTACTCTGTCTTTTAACTGACTATGAGCTAATAAGGTAACTTATTTCAGAATTTATGGCTTCAGACAAATGGATCATTAATTTGTCTCAAATCTCTAGTGCGACAGCATGAGGAGATATTACAAGTTCTTCTTTTAGCCTGAGTGGGCTGCAGAATCAGTATCTGCAGATGCTTAAGCCCTTTCAAATAAACAATATAAGATAGAACGTTATTTCATATAGTATTAGGCTTCTGCTTTAAATTTTCTCTAGATTCCCTAAAATAGTGAAACAACGAAAATGCCATGTAGGTGCTTCTCCTACTGTATTGCTTAGGAAATATGACTCTATATATGCTTAGTACAAAAATGTGATTTTTAAATTGTTTTTGAGTAAAGAGAAACAGGGAAAGGATTATTTAAAGGCTCTATTTTTCATGGTTTTCACTAAATAGCCAGGGAGCAAACAGCGGTGGTGAGCAAGTTAACTCATCAACCAGTATCTGACATCAGTACCAGTAAAGAGAGAAGCCAGGCTGGTTCACGAAGGCCTTGGCCTAAAGATGATTCTGTGGCAGGAAGGTCCTAAAGGAACAGAGAATAAGTCTAGTCTCCATTGTGTCACTATAAATGCCTTCCTTTCTTAACCTTTCAAGTCAGACCTATTTTTTTATATATTTTTTTCCTTGACAGGGCTCAAGCTCTTAGAGTCCTTTTCTTTCCTTTCTTAGACCTCCAGAAATGCCTCTGTCCTGAAAAAGTCTCCTTACCCAACACCCCAACAACACCCCAAACCCTTCATCAACTGAGTGTGATATATATATATATATATATATATATATATATATATATATATATATATATATATACATGACCTGATTTTCCCCAAGAAAGAAAGAAGTGTTATTGAGTGCTGTTGCATTCCATTCTCAGTCCACTACCCCACTATTGCTACACAAAAATGTCAGATAGAGTTTGTCTAGGACATTGCCTGACACATTTGTACAGGAAATTTCTATACTCACAATTGAATCTTGAGAATGTGATTGAGGCAGAAGATGTTTTAATTAAACTATATATTGAGGGAAAATATGAACTAATTTTTGTGAGCCAGAACAGAAAAATATGTCTTCACAAAACAGCAAAGTGGTGCTGCCTACCTGTAATCAGCACTTTGGAGCTGTCGCAAGACCACCTGCAGCGCCAGGCCACCTGGGCTACACAGGGAGTTCAAGGCCGGTCCGAACTGCACAGCAGGATACATAGGGAGAGACTGTCACAGAGCAAGAGAGAAAGAAAGAAACAGAACAGAAAGAAACAAAACAGAAAGAAAGAAAGAAAGAAGAAAGAAAGAAAGAAAGAAAGAAAGAAAGAAAAGAAAGGAAAAGAGAAGAAAAGAAAAGAGAAAAGAGAATAGCCAAAAGAACCAAAACAAAGCACAGCCTGAAGAGCCGATTTACATTTCAATAGCAATTTTAAATGTAAGTAAAACCTTGAAGAGTCAAAAGATCAAAGAACCAGTAAAATCGAACAGACTATTTTTCTAACCACCAAGGTTGCCCTATTGTTCATAAATTAATATTGCTTTGCTTCTAATGAGGAGCATATTACAGGGGCTAAGGGCTGGGTGTCTCTGGACTCAGAGCTGGTTTTAGCCTGGCCAGTGGACTTCTTTTACCTTAGCTTCATTTCCCAAAGTCTTACTTCTTCCTCAACGAGAAAATGTAATCATTAATTAAATCTAAAGTCCTTAGTCTAGTGCTTGACACAATATCTACTCAACAAATTTTATTATTATTGCCTCTAATGTGTTCATATGAATCATCTCTGCACCATTGAGTATCCTAGATTAAGAATAGAAATTTATAAAAACATTATTTTACAGGAATAATCTTCATCCTGGGGAAGGGAAGGGAAGGGGAGGGGAGGAGAGGAGAGGGGAGGAGATGGGAGGGGAGGGAAGGGGAGGGGAGGGAAGGGGAGGGTAGGGGAGGGGAGGGGAGGAAAAACTGCTGGAGGCTTTACAGTGTCAAGGAGTCTGTATTTATGAGATACCTGTGTGCCCAAATTTATTCACAATTCCAGCGTGAGTGTTTCCTGGGCTTCTCAGGCTCTTCCTTAACAGACACATGCAGACCAGACCCATGAAAGGTTTACCACCTTATGCGCATGTTTCTAGCTAAGTCTGAATAAGGCAATGTAGCATTCCTATGTTAATTCTCACATTCTCATGCTTTAAGTGAATGTCTTTCATAGTGTATTTAGTGGCACTACTTTTCTCATTTAAAAAAAAAAAAAATTCTGGTGACATTGTTGTTCAAAATAGAATCCTAAATGGTGCTGACATGCTGCTTCTGCTTCCTAAACATGAAGAGCTTGTGACACACATTACACAGAAAATACGCATTAGACCAACTTTGTTTGAGGGTGACTTACGAAGTTGAGGGCTACAGACAAGTGTAATGAATCAACAAAGTGGTTAGAACAAGATATCTTCAAACAGAAATGTGCCTAAAATAAGATTAAATATTGAAAGGAACATGAACATGCATTGACAAGATTTTCTCAGTACCTTAGCTATGTGTTTCCTCCTGGAGCAATGGATCAGTGCTCATGACTTCTATGTACAAAATGGCCTTATTGAACACTAATGTCTATGATACAAACTGAGTGTCTATGTGCTCATGAAAATCTAAGTATGGAGTCTGGAAATTTAGGTAACTGTCAATTAGTATTTCTTCTCCACGGTTGACACAGTATGAAGAAATTATGAAAGGAGTAAAGTGAGTTTAGTGTTGAGCTACTGAAGTTAACTGGGAGATGACTGGTCTATGCTTTTTGAGTATTTTAATCGACAGTGCTGTGGACTCAGTACATGAGTAGAAAGCAGTGTTTCTCATTCAGAGCAATGAGCTGGGAACAGGATGCAGTGCGGATCAGCTTCAGCCTGCAGACCTTTGCTTTGCAACTCGTATTTCAGAAATGAATAATGGATTAGGAAACGCTGTGTTGTCACCATGTCTTGATTGATTGTTTCCTTAATATGCGCTGAGTGCTGACAAAGTGCAAATGTCCCAATCTGCTGTGATGGGACTATTGTTATTAAGGATTACAATTACGCTTTTGTAGCCTTCACTCATTCCCTGATTCACCAGATCTTTTGACAAAGAAACATAAACAGTTTTTTAGTTAACCAAGATATTGTAGTTAACATTTATTTACCTCTTATTTCAGGCACAGTGTTTGAGTTTATATGTGTGTGTGTGTGTGTGTGTGTGTGTGTGTATGATTTATATATATATGATTTTTGTATTTATATGGATCCTGTTTTCATAAGAAGTCAATTCTTATTTTTTTCTTGTTAGCTAAACTACTGACAAAAAACAAACAAACAAAAATTAATTTGTTTTCCTTATATGAGTGAGTGATTGAGTTATAAATTCCAGCTGGTGGATAGAGTACTCATCTAATGATCTTTCTGTTCCCTTAATAGAGATCTGTAACTTATACGTATTTATAGATATGCAGAGACATGAATCACATTCAGGCATCTATCTACTTCAGCAAAAGCGAGGCCCTTGTTATCATGCATGGTGTCTACGGAAAAAGAAAAACATCAGAAATTCTGAATATTACTGTAAAAAATAAAATTAATAAAGAGAACTATAAATTTCAAAAATGTGATGTTGATACTCATCCTCTTCTGCCTTCAGAGAGATAGACAGAGAAAAAATCATTTGTACAAGTGAGGCCTAATCTTAGCAAACACTGTTCTGCTTTCAGATTCAGGAGCAGCAGATTTCCTTGTTTCAGTCCTTCGACCTTGCACACTAATAAATAAATAATGTATGAACGGCTATAATGTGTGTAAATAGAAACATAAAAAAGTGATACTACTTTGATAATTTCTAACACATTGAACCAGGCTTGACAGATGATAGATTAGTTTAAATGGAAGGTTTTATCACCATCTGAGAGAGTGTAAAAGAAAACTGTGCCACATATCAGGGGAAATGGGAGAAGGTTGGAGGTAGGTTTGCTTTTTTAATCAGGAAACTAATAGTGCATCAATCTGTGTGTAACCCAGAATAAATATGAATCAAAGTAATAACTAGATTCTCTGATCATCTGAAAATACGTCACTGACTACAATAAATAGCTTCTTCTGAAATTAATAATAATTGTTGTCTGAAACTGGTAGCAAAAACTACAGGTATTTTTCCAGTGGTTTTTTCACTGCTTGTTTTGTTTGAGAAGTTTGCATGTGTTGTCTCACTGACCTTTCTCAAGAATATCAAGAACCTCCTTTAAACTTTTCAAGAAAGATCTGTCTATCCTAGTCTGTTGATTCAACACTGCTTCCAAGGACCCACAAATCAGTGGGCAATGTGTTAGAAGCCTGAGACGGAATAATGGGACAGACATTCCCACTGCTACTACAGACACTCGGGAGAGCCTTGCATGAATGCCACAGGTGCTCATGTCAGAGGCCGGGTGCTGATAGCTCTACAGCCTACTTGGTCTCCCCAACATAAATCTAACACATCACCTAATGACAAGGTAGTGCTCTTCTTTCTTAACAGGTAGTGTCTAGAAGGAGTAATCTAGGGGGAAGGTGGGTACTATTGAATAAGATTCCTTTTGCAAACAAAGGTTGACAAATATTTTTCTTTGAAAAGTTTAATAATTGATTACCTTGAGAAATTTCATATAAATATTTAAGCATGTAAACCTTCAGTTAAGAAAAATTTTAACTATTTTAGCCTTTTTAATATTTTAGTCTTTGATTTTTTTCAAGAATTTAATCATGGTAACTTAGTGCAAACCTAGATGTTAAATTGTCCACTTATTTCTTGAATTCTGAAGTTTTTGCATCTTAACAATAATGTATTCTTTCCTATACACAGCATTGAATCTAGGGCCTTTGCACTGTTCTACATCCCCAGCCTGTTAGCAACTTTTTTTTTCTGTTGTTGTTTTAATTTTAACACGGCATCTCTCTGAGTCCCTAAGGTTCTTGGTCTGAGCTTGAACTCCTGCTCAGCCCCCAAAGTTGCTGGTATTGAAGGCATGTGGTACTGCAGCTAGCTAAAGCAAAAGCCTTTCCATGGGCGACAGGATATGTTTCTCAAAACTTCTCAGTATATGTGTGACTCTTGATCTACAAAGATCTCTTGTACTTTACAGCAAATAAGCATTTCTCTTTGCATACATAGGGTTTGTTTTTAATTCCCAAGAGAAAAAAATGAGAGATCAAGATTTCTTTAAGTTTTATTGACTAGCAATAGCTATGTTAATACAGTAAGAATGGAGAACATGAGAAAAAATGCCACTAGCCATTAAATAGGAAAAGCAATGCTACCTGAATTGATTACACTTATTGTTGAGACAAAATACCCAATTCCCAAATTTGGAGGGTAAAAGCTTTAGTTAGCTGACAATTTGTAGAGGTCTCAGTCCATATTTGGCTGTCACTATTCAGGGTGGCACATGGTAGAGGGGCAAAAGCTCATGGCAATGGAAGACAGCAAAAACAGCAAGGGAAGAGATGGGGCTCTTTCTGTCCCTTACATTATATTCAGGTAACCTGCACTTGGGATGCATCCACATGCTAAAGCCTAGCCAGTACTATGACAAACCAGTGGACTGATTTGCTAATCATAAAGCCTTAATTCCAGCATCATACACTACATATTCAGATACTTCTGAAAATGCCGTCTAATCCCATGAGGCTTTGAGGAATAGGTAGACACAAATTCTAATATTTTACCCCTGCTACCTCAGAACTTATGTGCACCCTTTTATGCAAAAGGCATTTACTTCATGTCTAAGAGCTGCCATGGTCCTAACAGTTTCAGAATTGTTGAAAAGTCCAGGCCACATTTCTCCTAAGAAATTTAAGGCAAAGTTTTAGCTGGAAGACCCTGCATAAATGAAAAGAAAGTTAAAAATTTCCAAAAAAAAAAAAAAAAAAAAAACAGTGGTACAATGAATATGTACTATAAAAGCAACCAACAAGGGAATACAAAGCAGAAGGTCTCAAGTAAGGGCAAAATCCGGGAGGGTAAGCATTATGTCCATAGTTCCACTTGCAGCATCTGAGGCAACCTGTGCCAAGATGTGAACTGTAGAGGACTTGGGCGGCTCGTCCCATGCAGAACTTCTGGTGATCATAGCTCCTGCACCTTCTATCCTGGGCCTGTTCTGTTCCCTCTTTCTGCTTTTCTCTAATGATCCATGTTCCTGGTTTCTCCAAACTTCTGGCAAAGCCATTGCACCTTTGGCTTCATTCTCAGTTTCAAGCATTGCCCTCTCAGAGGCACAGTGTCTGGCTTCCCAGGGCTTCTTCTGAAGTCTTGGTAGAAGCCTTCCTGAAACCAAAACCTCTAGCATCCTGCATGTACATAAGACTCTCGTGCCATATGGATGATGTCATGGTGCGCAGACTGCTGGAGCAGTAGCCAGGCTTCCTTTTCTCTCACTATAGGCAAACATTGAGAAACTGGAGTCCAGTTCCAAGGTTCAGACTCTCTATGCTGCCACCATTCTGAGACAGGGTGATCTGAGGCCCACTCTTCAAAGCAAAGTCTTCCACTTTTGCAGTTTTGAGGCTATGAAGGGTGATATCCTACTGCTTCTTGCAGTGGCCTTAGAATGTTTTTTCTATTCCCTTAGTTGGTATTTGCAACAAAGATCTCCTCTCTCTTTGCCATCCCCCACATTTCTGGAGCTTCCTTTCTGGACAAATCATAACATTTTAAATCATTCTGTTGGGTTCCTTGCTCTTGATCTTTAACATAAATCTGGCTAAAAGCCATGCCTCTGTCTCATCATTGACTGCTTTTAAATCTCTTCTGTCAGATTAATTAGTGGTCCATACTTAATCTCCAACTCAGGGAACATCTCTGGACATGAGTAAAATGTAGAAAACTTTCTGGCCAGCCATAGATCATATCTTGTAACCAGTACAGTCCTTCTTTCTAACACAAACCTACTAAACCTGGCCTTCACCTTCAGCATTTCTGAGCATACAGTAGAGTCTGCTTTTTCAGCCAACATTTTTTAACCTTTCCAAATTCTTCCCTCAAACCATTTGGAAATCCTCCTAAACCACATGATTGGGTCCTGTCATCGCCATGTACCCACTTCCCTGGTATCACGTTTTTAGTTATTCTTCTTTTGTTGCTGAGATAGGAGTTGTACTTGGCTCACAGTTTGTAGAGCTTTTGGTCGATAACTGGCTCATTTCAAGGCCGGCAGCTTGGGAGAGGGGCATCACAGAGAAAAAGAATTCATGGTGCCTGGGAGGCAGAAAAAGCAAAATAAGGTTCTCTTTGCCGCTTGTATAGCATATCTAGGCCACTGGGGTTATTACCAAAGAATAAGTGGGCTAATGAAATACCTTTAATCCAAGGATCACACACTCTAGATCCACATCTCTGAAAAAGCCCTAAGACTACATGACGTTTTCGAAGGACATCTGGACACAAACCATGTTATTAGACAAAAATGGTTATGAACAAACAGTTGTTCTTCTTGTACACTACAGAAAATCATGCAGAACTTAAAAGAAGTAAGTTCTAGACTTCATTAGAGAAAAAAGTAGGCCTCTATTTTATTTATATATCAACATCCTAACATGAAACCTACATTGTGTATCAGAAGTTTCAAAAAAATTCTTCTTCACTCTAGTCTCTCTCTGTCTCTTTCCCTTTGTCCCTCATTGTTCATTTATTTATATCAATCCAATCTAATTACATAAATGATTTTCAAGTTAAACAGTATTTACATGATAAGAAAGTATGGCAAACACAAAAGTTTACTGTGGCTTTTTGTCCTCAAGTTATTTCTTCCAAAATATACTTCACACACAGAAGGCACACCACATTTTCCACCAAAATTCGTGACATACTGATATTATTCGTATTGTCTACAGTGATGTCCTGTAGCCCTCAAATGTGTGAAAAATCAAAAATAAAGTTCTTATTTGTTGACCTTTTCATCCTTTACCTTATATTTAAAAAGCATCACACCACCAAAGATCTGGTATGGCCAGACTATTCAGAATGTATATTGTTTTTACATCCTATCAAATTAGTTAATGGTTCTTTCAAGCAATATTTTTACTAGAAGAAAAAGTACAATTAAATTCCAAAGTTATGCCTACTTCCTCATAAAATCTAGACATGTATAACTTATTCAACTTTCATTTGCTTTGTTATTTTTGTTTCTAGAGATTGTATCTTTGAAGACAGCTTTATGCACCTATACTAAAACTGAAAACTACTTTTAAACACTCTATATATTTTTGTCCTCTGGAACTCAAATTTGATTCTTATGATTTATGCTTAAAAAATATGGACTGTCAGTCAGGCATGATAGGACACACGCATAATCCCAAAAGGCTAGGGGCTGAGACAAGAGGGTCAAAAGTTCTAGTCTAGCCTGGTCAGGGTAGCAATTGCATGAGACCCTGTCTGAAAAGTAATAAATAAGAAACACCTTGTAGATGTAGCTTGTAGAGAAGTTCTAGGTGTGGATAGCCATTATTTCACAGGAAAAAAATATTCCTACGATACAAGGGAAATGTCTAGGTTCGTTGGCATGACACCCAGTTTGCATTCTTTGTCTGTTCAGATTTCCTTTGCTGCTCCACTCGCACCACCATGGTGTGCTGCCACCTGGACGTATTAGTGCTCACACTAAGACTACAAGCATTGAAAGGTACCACCCTTGGTGACTTTTTTGTTCTTCTTCTCCTCTCTGTTTCTGTCTGTCTCTCGCTCTCTGTGTCTCTCTGTCTTTGTCTCTGTCTCTCTGTCTGCCTGTCTCTGTGTATCTGTCTATTTCTCTCTGTTTCTCTCTGTGTCTGTCTGTCTCTGTCTCTATCTGTCTGTCTGTCCATCTGACTGTCTGTCTGTTTCTATATCTGTCTCTGTCTCACTCTCTCTAGCTCTCTCTTTAAGTCTCTCCTCTTGCTTGACTCATCTTTTGTTTTATAAAAAAAAAATGAAATGATTTTGAGCCTCCTTTGAGGTCTTTCTCTTTCACTGTACCAGTATCCATGAGACATCCCGGAAGAGGGTGTTGTCTGTTCACAGATCTCACATGCTGTAATCATTTGCTCCCATGTGCACCTCTCTGCTGAGGTAACAACAGCTCAGGCCTCTATTGATCTTTGTTCCACAGTGCGTAGGCCGTCTGGCTCAGCATAGACAATGCCTCATCAGGCGTTCTCCCTTCTCTCTCCCACTTCCGCAGATATCAATTTTATTATGTCTGCATAATCACGGCATAGTGTTATTTAATATTTTATAGTAATTACTGGTAAAAATGAGCTTTGGGATGTCTACCACTAACTGCACTGAATACTAGCTCACTTTGAAAATTTCTTCAAAATAGAGATATTCACTTATGGCTCAGTGTTATCCTGTACACTTGGGGGCTTAATAAAATATGATTTTTATAAAGAACAGGTAATGGCAGTCATGCTAGTTTATGCATTTAAGGGTAGAAAACACAGATTCACAATAGCACTTTCTTCGCTGAGTCACCGAAGAGACATTCAAGCCTCAGTGGCACCAAGGAGTATTTTAAGATCGTTGTACCTTCTTTCTGGTGCAGTAAACAAACAATTTGATTCATTATTTCTTTTTATTGGGATATAGTCATGGTAATTTGCTTAGCATTTGCATTTTGAGCAATAAGGGCTTTTGAAATGTCAAATCAAATAATGCTCCATCTTAAATCTCAGTTTAAGGATAAAAGTTAGATTAGGCAGAATAATCAATCTTCTGCAATATCTCAAGAAAATTTTCTTAATTTTGAAGGTCAGTATTGAAACGCTCAGTAGTAGGAAGCTGTGTATGTTTTGAGGTACAAATGTAAAGCCAGTTGGAGTCAAATTTAGTGGAGAAATTTGGTGACTAGACCTATTTGCAATACTACTTGTAGTGAAATAATCTATAGTAAGCTCAGTGTAAAGAAGTATTTTTTCTAGTTCAATAGTAACTTGATTCTGATGTCAAGTAGTAATTTAAAATTCATTTTGAGAAAATTAGGTCTAAGGATAACTACAGAGGCTATAGCTCAACGGTAAAGAGGTTCGGCATGCAGAAGGCCCTGGAATGCAGCTCAGCACTACAAAATGCCTATAAAATCCATGAGGAAGGTAGGTGTTGAGGCATCCACTGCTGTCATAGTAATATAATTGCTCATTGCTTTCTAACTCTTTGTCTTCAGGGAAATACATGCCTCTAATAAAAAGTTGGCTTTGTTATAATCCATAGAAGCACAAAGACATTTCAATGTAATGATTTCCCATTACAAAATTTTGCAGAGATGCTTAGCCTGGATTTATTATGGCCTGCTACGTTTTAAGTTCTTCATGCACTCCAGTACGAGGTAGACTTGTTACAAAGAAGAACATATGGAAATGGAGCGGCATAGCAATCATTTAATGTTATGTGAATGGAGAGAATAATGCATTCATGAACCTCAGTGTAAACAGTTTCCAATTCCAAGGAATGCCAAAGTCGGAATCATTCTAAGAATACCTATCTTAAGTGCCACTGCTTTCAGTAAGGAATTGAAAAGATCTTTTCCCTCCTAACCTTCAGCTGCTTGAATGAGCACGTAAGGTCTGCCTTTATCAGCTATGAATGTGCGCATGCTCCAGGATCTGGTACAAAGCCGTTCCACGCCTATAGGCTGGGGCAGGTCTGCTATCCTTGTCCCAGATCCAGCTTGCTGGTGAACAGAGACGATACCCGGCTTGAGCCCAAATTTTAAGCAAGCGAACATGAGGCAGTGCGGGAAGCTCCTGTCAGTGCCACCGCCCCAGCCCGTACTTGATCTAAAGAGACATGGAAAAATTCAAATTCCAAAGCTGTCAGCCTGCAAAGTTTCAGCAGAGAGAAAAGCTTCACATTAAGAATGTAAACAAGGACAGTGAAGGTCTTGCCCTCGAAAGATATCAGCATGCGAGTACTCTGGCAGCTTGAGTAGCTGAGGTGGTGGAAAACCCCAGTGCCCCATCGTGAGCCGAAGCTTACCTTGGAGACTCAAGCCACTGTCTTCTTTCTGCTAAGTACTTTACCTGTGATGGCAATGGCAGATTCTTCAAAAGACTGAAACAGAGGCTGTCTCTTAAGAAGGAACAGCAGTTCCTCTGAAAGGAGAAGCTTGGCATTTCCAGGGGGAAAGGTCGCTTCTTGCACCTCTGAAGAGGATAGGTAATGACAATAGAAAGAATACCAGGCACAAAAGCCACATTTTTCTAGACCCCTCAAGGAAATCCTGACACAGCTGCGGAGCCGGTACTGTGAGCCAGAGCACTAATTTATCCACTTCAGTGCGCTGCCTTTCCCCTTCTGTGAACTGGCATCCCAGCTGGGAAAAGAAATGTTTACCCAGAATTGCTGAATTTTATTAACATGTCTACGGGGCTCCTTCTAAGTCGCAAAAGAAGAGATAGCTGTAGTGTTGGTGAGATATGGGGTGGTGTGAAAATCACCCAAATGAACTTGAAAGACGGTGCTCTTGTGACCCAAGAAGGGATAACACTGCGCTCGGTGCCACATGTTGAGTTCATCCAGCATAAATATCAGTGGCAAGGGTGTCACGTGGACAGCCCTTGGGAGCCAGGAAGGTAAATCAGAGCTTGAGTGGAAGCCTCTAGAATCACTGTGATGGTGCCACACCAGGCAGGACTGATCGGGCGCTGTTCAAGAAACTTTTCCTTATCAGAAAACAGACGTATTTTGTCGTGCATTATCTAAAGGAGTTGCACTGTTACAGACAGCAGTATTCAATTATTTATGTGTATTCCTTCTGGTAACTCTCATCTGATTCTCTCTTTTCTAAATGTCACGAGTTTTACTCTCACACTGGCACCGATGTTAACATTTGAAGGGGGGAAAGGTTGTACTTAAGTTTAATAGATTTCATATTTAATAATGTAGTCAATAAAGTCTGCCCACTTAATCAGTCAAAGGCTATTCTGTTCTGGACACTAAATGCCTCCAGTGTACCATACTGTTTCCATTACACATAAGTCACCCATTGTTTTCAATTCTTAGAAAAATGGTTTAATATTTTCCAGAGCATTATGTCCCTATAAATAAATAAAGTAGCACTGCTTTTAAATAAGTGAAATAGTGCTGACGTTGTATTTTCTACACTATCATTAACAAAAGTCACAGAACAAGGCAAAAATACTATCTGTATGGGAGCTGAAGGATTAAAGTAGTTGTGGGGGAAGACCATTATAAGCTTTTATTTCCTCTTCTTTTTTCTCTTTCAACACTCTTTAAAAAAAAAACAGAGGACTGTAAAAGTATCCAAAAAGGAGAATTTTAGAAGCACTTGTGAATTCAGCATTCCCATCCATTGTTCTGTGCTCAGGCTTGCAGCTAGATACATCATTAGTCATGGCAATATTACTCTGAACAGTACTAACTACACAGCTCGCATGCTTTTACATTATCTTTGGAGCCATTTAAATAATATGTTCTCAAGCCTCAATTATTAATACCTAAAAATCCCTCAACAAAGGAGTTGAGCATGCCTAAGCATTTTTTTCATATACAGTGGGTGTTCTATTAGCTCAAAAGAGAGCTAAAAGAAACATTGCCAAAAAACTTTGATTTAGGCCAGGAAAGCATCTATTCAATAGCTTGTATTTAGAGTGAGTGGGTGTAGGGTTGTAAAGCACACTATGTCTAGCAATTCTGAGGATTAAAAAAAAGAAATTCTCTCTGTTCACTATTCACATATTTTCCTGCTACAGAGAAGTGCAGATTTAAAAACCCTACATATTCCCTGTCAAGCAGCACCCCTATTCTGCTGCTTTTTAGCAGACTTGCACCCAAATCACAATGAAATATAAATCTTTTATTTACATTTAATATTATTAGATGTATTTTACTCCCCTTGCTTCTTAGTTATACTGCAGTGAAGAAAAATTGTTGTCTCTTCTTATTCATTAACTGTTTCAAATTGACTGAAATTTAAATGATGAAGGAAAGGAAGAATGAGGAATTTCTTTTAAAAAAATTTTGGAAGATCCAGACTGGATTTGCTCATTCATATTCCGGTTATCCTCCCTGCCTATAACTTTACTTTCATTTATCAATCTGGATTGCAATGAGTTTTCCACAAGTTTCTCTTCAACAACTATGCATGTCCCTTAAAGTCAATAAGTTTTAATATAAAAGATGGAATAACTTGCTAATGGAAGTTATTTTGCTATCATATAACGAGAGCAGTAAAGATGCATGAAGTGAACTCATCTCCATCAGGAAAGACTCCTGAATGACTCTCATCATTGCTGTGTCCAAGAATTTCAATTAACACGTGTTTGCTACTTACTCGGGGTCTTATTCATAAGCATGTCTGAGGAGAAACAATGGTGACAGGAACAACATTTTAAAAAATAATTAGGAATGAAAGACTACATATGGGGCGTATTCATTATATATTTTTGGACATTTGAGAAAATAAAACTTTTCATTTGATCATTGTTAGTAGTTAACCACAAGTAAAAATCTATGACTCAATAAAATATTTAACTTGTCTTAGGTTGAAATTCACATGTATAAATATTCCTACTAAGGGACTAATTTAGTTGTTCAGTAAAAATGGCATAACTTTAGAAAACAGACAAAAAAATCAGATCTGAATCCAACCCATATGAATTCTACTGCTGAATCTGTATTTTCTAGCGATGATAGCTGTAAATATTGCTTAATCTCTCTAAATAGTGGTAAAGTATTACAATGAAATAGGGCCAATAACAGTAACCACCTCAGATTCTGATTTTGAAGTTTAATTGTGATAATATGTGGAAGAAGCATTTAATGCTTTCACATAGACGCTCATCAAGGACAATGTCAAGATATCAATTTAATAAGATTCTGTTGTCCAAATGAAGTGTAGAGTTAATGACATTACAAAACTGCTTATTAAAATAACACCAAATTGGGCCGGGACATAGATCAGCAGTATAAGTACCTGCCTGGAAAGCACAGTAAATAGATCTTTAGCCTTGCTGCTACAAAACATAAATAAATAATGAATAAATAAATTACACTAAATAAACTAAAAATGAGCCTATATAAGTGCACATGTGTGTGTAACAAGAACATTTCTTAGGAAGGTGTTGGGGCTAAAGAATATTAGAGGAATCATAATACAAAAATATAACTTTATAAATGCTTCGCTAAAGAGAAGGGGACCAAAAAATGGAGGAACAAGAAGAGAGAAGTGAAAAAAAAGTCAAGATGCATTATAGACATCAACCGAAGTCCACGACGCATTGCAAGCATGTGCTAATAAATAATGAAAATTAAAAGAAGAGCAATCTCATCCCAAACCAGAAAATACGGCATTACAGGGAATACACTACAACAGTCTGGACAATTATATCATTGTATTGGGTAACAATGGCAGAATTTCCTATCTCCTTCATTCATCAAGTCATTCAGTTACAGATGTTCAATCCTACTCTTGTGTCCCTCAAAGAGGGGGCACAGAGAGCAAAACAGATATTAAGTACTAAGGTAAACACAATTTACTTTTTTCTGAAATCTACAAAAATTTCACTTGATATTTTTGCAACATTCATTTATAAGAGATGTAACTAAGCATGGAGTCTTTCAATTTTTTAGCATGTCACTAACAGACAGTTTCAAAATCAGTTAGGACACTTGAGATATTTCTTTTATTCATGTTTTACTCTATTCAACATTTGTGAGCAGGGTCATCTTCGCTGAAGTTCACTCTGCCCACCTTTCTGTCCCCTCTAGGTGGCACATGATTCTCCCCCTCTGCAGTCCTGAGGGGCCCTCAGTCCTGTGCAGGTAGCTGGCTGGGCCAGCCTGTTTATGCTTCAGAAGTTAAACTAGGAAGCATTCACCAGATCCAGGGCGGTGTGCGTATCTTGTGTCTTTTTAAAAAAAATGCAAATACAATTCAAAACTGATCAGTTACCTAGAAAATACCAACAAAAGAACAGTGGCTGAACAAAAGTGCTAAAGAAGAAAACCCAGCACATATTCTCAGTCCGCTGGTGGAGGCTGGGGTAAGAGGGAGCCAGACAACAAAGACAAATAGAGAACAAAGAATATGGCAAGATCTTAAGAGATCTTTTCACTGAATTTCACAGATACATTTAACACTGCCAGTGTGTGTTCCTGAAACACAGTCTTCATATACTTGTGATGGGGCTGGGGAGATAGATCAGAGACCTAAGTGCCTGCCTGGGAAACACAGTCCTGAGTCTGATCCCTGGCACAGCAAAGAAAGAAAAAGAAAAAAACTGCATATGTTTCTACTTTCTGAAGTCTAATTCTTACTTTAAAATGGTCTAAGTAACTTGTGTAAGCAACAGAAGCCTTGAAATTCATTTCTAAATATTGTTAAGATAATTTATTCTTGGATACATCATGGGAACATTAAATTCCACTGTGGTCATTAAGGCCACTCTTAGAGCACTTCAGGAATCTGGATATATCTGCCCCATAGGAGAATACTAAGTACATGCTAAGAGGTCACCCAGTCACAGAATGCTATAGGTTGTCTGTTGTTATATGAGGTCAAATTGTTCTTTATAATTTTGAATGGGTCTGCATATTCTGCTATTTCAATTTGCAGTGGTTTTATTATCAAATGACTCAATTGTTCTAAGTAAGCAAAATGTATGGAAAAGAAGTACATTTTTTGACTCTTTTTCTATCATTGGTGTGGTTTTAAGTCTGTGACTTGCCCCTTAGAAGCGGCATTAGAAGCTATAGAGAAGGTAACACTCCCCTGGCTTCTCCTAAGACACTCAGAAGTAGTGTGTAGCCCCATGAAGTGGTCAACTTTAAAAGATAAATCCTTTGAGATACATACTTTCATTGGTTTCAAGCAATTGTTTTACCTGGAAAAGTATGTGACCCATGCAGAACTGAAGACTAATTTTTAATTTTTTAAATTAGTTTAAAATACTTTTAATAAAATGTACTTTTTGTGCATTTCCATTTCTACATGAAAATGAAGTTTTAGAATGTACAGCAGGTTGCTTTATTATGACGGTAGGACAGAGGAGCAAAACCATGAATGAGAGAAAATAATAAATATATGCATTCAGTATTTGTTTAATAAAAATCTCTTCAAGCATTTTCTACAGGAAGATAGCAGTTTTGGAGAAATAGAGCTCATTAGCTCTAGGAAACGAAAACTTGCATGTGTGCGTGTGCATGGATATCGTCACTTCGTACTACAAAGTGAGACCAAATTTCGGTCAGTTTTGAAATCTAACAAGTGTAAGAGAAAACAGTGACCTGATACAAGGAATATCAACACTGGATAACGAAATGTTATAGCTAGCTATATTTAAGACTGCTTAAAGTCATGGCCACATGAGCTTTCTGTGCTTTGAGTTTTTGTGCTCAACATTTCATAGGGTTAGATCACTCTCTTAGTTTTGATTTTTGGAGGCTTTTACTCTTGAATTCAGACACAGAGCAAACCAAAAAATAAGCAATCATTTCATAGTAATGATCATTTCTCAGCCCCCTGGACCTGCGGCAGAGTAAGTGTTGCTCACGGTTAGTCTTCCTTTCAGCTCAAGTCCCATCCATCAAACTATTTCCCAGTTTCAACAGAGACACACACCTAACAATCATGACAGATCTCTCTGGTGTCGTTTGTGCTTAGAGAACCAGGGAATGATTGGTTTCAATAAGACTATAGAACTATATTTGGGTACCTAAGTATTTAAAATATGTGGTGGCTTATCTGTAAGTACATGCCTTCCCCTTAAAGAGGCTGCAGAGTGCTATGGCTAGTTAGTGAATAATGAGTATGTTAGTATTTTGACATGAATTATAAAATGTAAAAGACAAAGCATAAGTTCGCATATTTGATGAGAAGAGCTGGAAAAAGACTTTAGCAAGCAGAGTGTGCTAAGTAACTTGAAAATGAAGGAAAAGTGATTTATTAAATCATTCTATGGAAAAATAGACCCATAATGAATTATCATATGCTATGTACCAGTCTGTCATCACTGATGATTTAGCTAGTGCTATTGTAAAATACACTTCTAGAAATCATTTATAATTCAAATAATTTTGTAACAGTCAAGTACAGAATATTTTGTGACTCTACCATCACTGGAAATTTTTTGGAAAAAAAAATCCAAAAGTTAGTGTTGTTACAGTGCTTGCCTAATATAGCCCAGGCTCTGGGTTTCATGATGGCACAGAAAAATAATCTGAAAATCATTTTTATTCAACTTTTAATTTTCTCTTAAAAATCAAGTATAAAATGCTGATGTTTGTTTGGTAAAATTATAAAAAATGGTGAACTTAAGTTTATATGACTGTTATTCATTACAGCATCACATTTTAGTATGAATTCACAGAAATGTTTTTGGTTGAAAATAAATAATTTAAAAAATAAATAACTTCTAAAATTTAAAAATTTCCTCTAAGAGCTTACTGATTTACTGTCATGGCATAGATGCCGAAATATGATGGGTGATTCAAATTTCACTGATATAATATGACATCTGATAGCTAATAATAGGTTCAAAAGATAGCTGCTAAAATACAGTATACAATACAAATTTAGTATGGCTGAATTCAGTTCTAGCCTATGTTTATAACAGTATAAGCGGGCAAATTGGATAATTTTACCTTGACAAAATACTGTAATTACTTTTATAATTATATTTATTTACATGGCAAACTTTGAAAATTCTCATTGTTTGAAATCATCGACAATTATGATAGAAGAGAAGATACAATAAAATGGAGTACTAGAATCATTTATAATTATTGGTTGTGGATTTCATATTGGTGCATGAAATCCACCAAAGGTGGTAGATTTATGTAACTACATCAAAGTAGTTACATATTTTATATATTTTAAAAAATATCCATGTAAGACAAAAGTATAAAAGTTACAGAAACATGTTATACATTCTGTAGCTGTTAATTGTACTATTTCTCCATCGTGTTATGAGGAAGGTGTACAATGCATGTTACCCAGAGTAAACATGCAATCTGCTTGCAAGTAAACCTGTTTTTAAGCACAGTAGTAGAGGGATAACAAGACAGTGTAACATGAGTGAATTCTAATTGGGAAAAATAAGCCGTACATCTGATTAAGAGAACAGATATTTATTACCTGCTTCCTATTTGTTTACTTATTAATAAGTTTAGCGTTGATGAACATGAGAAAAGTATAATTCCCCTTGAGGAATACATTGAGAGGTATTATAAATATACTGCTGACTTATGTGAGATGAAGTAATATAAGCAAATGCACTATGACACGGGAAATAAAACATGAACAACTAGTTATGGCTGAAGTTATGACTACAAGATCAATCAGATCATGCAAGAACCTTCTTTGCCACAGTATGGGGATTGAACCCCGAGCCTTCTGTGCCCTCGGCAAGTACTTTCCTTTTGAATTCTGCACCCAGCCCAAGATGTTATGCATAAATTTAGTTATTGAAAATAATCTTAATTTTGTACCTTTCCTAGGTCTACCACACAATTGTTTGTCATAATTCAATGTAAGTTCTGGTCAATGTAATTCATTGCAGTTCTGGTCTTTGCCTAAAGATTGAATTTGAAGAAGATATTTAAAGGTCACAGAGTCAAGGCTAACACTAGTAACAATAATTGGAATTTTCCTGCTTCCTGATTGTCATCGCCACGATCATCCCAGCACCAACCATGTTGCTTCAAGGCCTACAATGGGGCAGGTGCTGTGTTCATAGTTTTTTAAAAAAAATTTACATCTTTTTAAGGCAGAAAATGAATGCAATTTGGAGCTTGGGAGATGGCTCAGTAGAATAAGCACTTCCCTGGCAAGTGCAGGGGTCTGAGTTCAAACCCTGGTTCCACCAAAAAAAAAAAAAAAGGTAGAAAATGGATGCAATTTTCTCTCCTCCCTTTGTAGAGAGATCAAATAAGTAATCTAAGGATTTACCATTAGCAAGATA
>PVKA01001838.1:31319-136777 GCA_004027165.1 Ctenomys sociabilis | reverse complement strand
GTCGGAGTCGGCTGCGCTGTCTCTGGCCGGTCTTAGGAGCTGGGCGGGGGTTGGGCGGGATGGAGCAAGATGGCCAGCCATGTTCTTAAGTTTCCATTCCTCTGCTGAGTTAAGTTCCCATTTCCTACAAGTCTCCGGCTACGCCCGGGGGTGGGACTTCCCGGCGTCGCCCGGTTGCCTAGTTACTTGCGCCTTTTACCCGCTGACATCATTTCCCTACGCCTCCACTATATATACCCAGAGTTTCTTCTGAATAAACGACACTTGATCAGAACCCTGTCTTGTCTCCATTTCTTGTTTCTGCTTATCCCCACCGCCCCTCTAGGGTTTTGTCGACTTACCCGCGAGTCGGGTCCGCGGGTCGGGTCAAGTTCCCGGCAACAAAGAAGAGAGGAAAACCCTAGGAGAGCTCCCCTATGTCCTAGTAGAGGGGGACTCTCCCTGCAGATAATGCCTCCCTGCCAACTTGCTGTCCTCCACGCCAGAAGTCACCTCAAGCAGGGCTAGTGTTCTCTCCATGCTGTATGATACTGTGCTTTGTTTCACATTTTTGGTGCTAAAACAGCACATGTGGCATGGAGTGGATCGATCTTATTTACATTGAGCCTTATGGGACATTTAATTCATGTTGCAACCAATTCTGTTCACGACCAGAATCATGGAATGAATTAGGCTCACAAACTGAGGTACCATGGTTCTAATATGTACAGAAATGTCTTGTTTCTCAAAGCAACAACGTGACAAAGAAAAAAGAGGAAGCATCACAAGCCAATAGAAGGCAGAGAAAAGAATCCAAGCAAAAAGTAGAGGGGTTAAAAACAGTAAGTCCAACTATGTCACTAATAAAAGCACGTATATGGCTTGGGAGCCCCTGATAGTACACTTCTTTATAGGTAGACATTTCATGTTACAAGTTGCAAACACCATGCCTGGGAAGGTTGCTGAGATCAGGGCCCTGCTGTTGAGTCTGATACACACCAGTCTTGGTCCCTGGAACAGTGGCTTCTTAAAAACAACACTCATTCAACTGAGCAATGTGTTAGAATTGAATAAACTGGGGTGCAGAGGTATTGTATTTCTCTCTGTTCTAGCTGTATGCTTGAAATATTATCAATGAAATAAACGCAGCAACAGGAAACATGCAAGACCCCTCCACGGCAACCCCTCTCCCTCTGCTCAGAAGCAGACACAAGACCCCCAACTGGCCACTCACAAGAACACAAGAACACTGCTCAGCCCTGAGTGCTCTCCTGTGTTTCTCAGAACTGCTGCTCCAGTAACAATGAAACTGGAGGAGGCGAAAATCGGTTTGCAAACTTTCCTCCTCTGCCTGTGCGTTTTGGGGAATTCTCTGACTGTCAACAGAAGAATGAGTCAGGCTCTCAGCTGTCCTAGCTAGAGCTTCCAGAGTTAGGGGAAAGGAAGAGGGTGTGCGTGTGCCAGTGCTGGTGACTGGAGGCTCACAGCACCAGCTTCCTCATAGTCTGCAGGCCCATAAAGCACACAGCTGTGAACGAGCTTTTCAGACAGGAACAGCCTTACTACTGCAGCGCAGAAGGGCCTGCTGGCCAAACACATGTGCTGTTCACTCTTGCCATGCCCACCGATACACTTGCACAGGGCCTCCCCTTCCTCCCTTGACAGTCAGCCTCCTGTACCCCAGCACTCCCAGCTTCCACAGCACAGCCAGTGCCCTCAGGAGTGAGTTCCCCTCAAGCCAGGCCTCCACCCAAGATGGTTACAAGTCAGAGGCAGAAGGAAGCCAGAGTGTGGACTGCTAATGAACCAAAGCGAAGGCACCTGCTTCCTCCACACACTCACTGTGCTGACCATGCTGTCTTGTTTCTGCACATAGAGAACATTCCTATCCTAGCCATCTTCCAAAGCCCACCCCAAACATCACTCCCCTTCCCAAGTGGAATCAGACATGTGTGACCTTTCACAGAACTGTGGCTACACGCATCTTCAGAATGACTCTCTCTGTTTGCAGTATTTGTGCTCTTGTGTCTATAAGTGACTTCTAAAACATCTTCCCACCTTCCAGGGCCTAGAGGGCAGGCACCATGCACTCTGGCTTTGCCTCTGTCATTCAGCAGAGATTCCTATACTGAGTAGTTACTCAGTTATATTTTCTTATCTATAAGACTCAGCTCATAACTGCCATCCTAGCTTTCCCGTCTGTCTGTCTGTCTGTCTGTCTGTCTGTCTGTCTGTCTATCTATCTAATCTATCTATCTATCTATCTATCTATCTATCTATCTATCTATCTATCTATCTATATCTATCCAACTATCTATGTAGCGATTTCAAAAATGAAAGTAAAATAAATGCATTCTTAAATGAAATTGATAGTTTGTGGCCAACAGACTGAAACTTAAGGAATTACATCAGTAAATGTGTATCACCATTCTACTTAAGAAGAGAATATTCTCATATCCAAATTCAATATATATCTCACAAGAGCACCGAGGATAAACCAAAAAGGGGCAAACTGACTTGGAACCCTAGGGCCACTGTGTGCTCTGACTGAAGAGCAGCGGAGCTGCTATTGTTTGGCTTTAACAAGTTGTAATTTTTAGAGAAGCTACTAAAAGAAAAAAGTGTAAAAAATAGAAACTGATACAGAATAAAAACAGAAGAGCAAAAAATAATAATATAAAGCATATAATAAAGAAGAGAAAGTACGTGAAATAAATGAAGCATATTAGCCCCAATATATCAGTATTTCTGCAAAAATATAAACGAAATTTATTGTTTTATTAAAATACAAAGATTTTTCTGTCTGGATTAAATCTAATCACAAGTAAAAGCTGCCGAGGACATGCAAGACACAAGCAGAAACAGGAATGTAAAGGTTTAAGGAAGAAGAATATAAAGGATGCATTACTCACCTACTAATCAAGAAGAAGCTTACATTATTATCCTAATAAAATAATATTTGACTTTAAGGTAATATGTCTAGTTTATTATAAATGAAGAGGGCCACTCTATAGTGATGAAAGTGTCACTTCAACCAGAGAGTGTGATAATCTTACACTTGGATGGGTCTCACCCATACCTTCAAAAAACATTTAAGGCACAGTGACAGAACCATAAAGAAAAACGTGCTTCCACAATTGTAGCTAGAAATATTAAAGTAATAGCTAACAGAACAAGCCACGAAGCCCTGACGAGGACGTGGCTATGTGCACACCTTGATTACCAGTGCGTGGTCCGGCAGCAGCACCACCAAGGCACACAGGGTGTTTCTGCCCTCAAGCTTTATGAAGGTTGGCACCGAAGGAGCCACTGAGAGCCATCAAGGAGTCCAGGACTGCAGTTGCGTGGAGTACTGTCACTATGACCATGCACTTGGGCAAAACACAAAGCAAACTGTAAGACATCATCACATTTTAAAAATTACAAAATCTGTTTTTAGATAAGGCATAGACCAAAGAAGAAATGACAGCGGAAATCAGAAAAAAATTAACTATATGATAAGTCAATTACTGCATATAAAAGCATTAGAGATTGGCGTATAGCTCAGTGGTGGGTGCAAGGCCTTGGGCTCTGCCACTTACATAGAAAGATAAAGAAACAAGTGAGTACATCATCTTAGAAATGCATGCAGTAGTGCTTTAAGTGACATGAACAACTGGGATGTGGAAAGGTGAAAAGAAGGGAAGGAAATCCACGCATATGCACGGAGAAGCTGAGGAAACTGTGCTGCTAAAAAATGCTCCTAGCTCACTGAAAGGAACAATTATTGCTTATATTGTTTGCTCAGTTTTCAGTGCCTATACCTGGTAATCTGATCAACTACTTTAAAAAAATAAGCAAGTTTTGCCAGATAGCTCAGTGACCTAAAGCACCTGCTTAGACAGGTGTAGGGACCAGGGTTTGATCCCCAGTGTGCCATCCTGACCCTCCCTGGGGTAGGCCAAGACAGAGATTGAGATTGGGCGTGGTAGCACATGCCTGTAATCCCAGCGCTTGGGAGGCTGTAAACAAGAGGATCATTAGCAGTCTGATCTGTGTAGTGAGACCTTGTAGATCCTGTACTAAATACATGTAAGTAAAAAACATAAAACATGGCAATATGCATTGTAATGACCATTGTTAATTTCCTAACCCCTTGTTTTGAAATTCTGTATAATTTTTATTGCTTTTTAATCTCTTTAAATAAAAAACATGATAGCTTCACACACACATGAACAGGCTAAAAACACAATAAAATGATTAAAACCACCAAAAGGAAAGAAAAATTGAAGGTTAACAACATTAACTTTGTTTAAAATTGATAGACTTTAGGCAAAATTGATCTAGCAAAACATATAGTATAAATAACCATTGAAAATGAAAAGAGAACAGTACAACCATAGCTACTATAACAATTAAAGAGATGATTCTTTTAAAAATTATGCCAATAAATTGAATAATTTGATAGCCAAAAATAAAAAGAACCGTACACGAGAGGAAAATTACTGTTAAAGTCATCTATGAACAATAGAGGCAAAATAACATACAAAATATTCACAGACTTCAGCAATATGGTAAAAGAGATAAACTTCATTATCAAATTGGTTTTATCCCAAGACTGCGAGTAAGTATATAACATCATAAAATAAATGTCACTTTTCTCATTGACAAATTAAATGAGGCAGTGGGTCAAGATAGCTCCGTGGACTAAGCGCCTGCTTAGGCTGGAGCAGGGGCCAGGTCTTGATCCCTGGCAACACCTGCTGTGCCACCTGCCCCTGGGCTGCTGAGCCAGTGACAAGTCCAGAAGTGGTGGCGCACACCTGCAATCCCAGCGCTAGGGTTAAGGAAAGGAGACTTTTTCACAAGGAACCCGTATCACCATGAATCATATCGGGAGAAACTAAAGAAAGTTGGAGAACATACGAAAATCAGGAAAATATGCCAGATATATTAAACACAAGCCAGCTGGATTGTAGACATCAGCAGAGAAACTGAAACTGTGAAGCTTTTAGAGGAAACGCAAAAGAGGTTCTTCCTGACTTTGGGATGTAGAGTGCTGGGGTTGCATAAAATAAGCAACAAACAGCATTTGTCGAGAAGTCAAAACCTTGAAGAATCAGGCTACCTGGGGGTTAAGAACCGCTGCTGTACCCGCTTCCCTCTTGACTAACAAAAACTGAGACCCAAGGAGAGGCGGGGGCGTGTGTCCAACCGAGGACCCCTGCGAGGCCCCTGCACTGCAGGGCCTGGCTTTCTCCAGGTGTGCTCCGGAAGGCTGTCTGTGCAGCAGCTCTGGCAGGACAGCTGGAGGAGACCCTGCTGTGCTGAGCGCTAAGGGCTGTGTCGCTGCAGCTGTGCGGGCCTGGAGCAGAGACCACCTCTGTGTAGATGGCAAGCGCAGCACGTGGCCGCAGGGGAGGTGCTTTGGGAAGGTCTGCCAGGTACACCGCACCGTTTGCTGATGAGAAGAAGCCCCCCCCCTCTTGTCCTCAGCGCACTCAGGCTGTGGGGCTGGTTTTTCCACAAAACAAGTTTGTGCGAGAGGAGAGGACAGGAAGCCCCAGTGAGACTCCATTTGGCATGCTGTGGTTCCAAAGTGCCCCTCACACTGCAGAGAGAAGTGGTCCAGCGCTTACAGCCCCTGCAGAGGAAGGGCAATTGGAGCTCCCACCACCCCTGCCATCTCTTTCCTGCAAGGTGGCCTTTGCCCATGACATGTGACCTTACTTCAGTGCTGTTGCCTGGTACAGACTCATCAAACCCTGCTTTCATTCTTACAGAACATGCATGAGACATATACAGAGCCATGGGTGGGGGGAGATGGAAGTCCCAGGGTGACCACACTGGAACCCTGCAGGGAGCTTGGGAATGTGAGACACTGGGGTCTTTGGAGAGAAACTACATCATAGCAGTACCTTTGTGGTTGGCCTTGGTCAAAGGGTAGCAAGAATGTACTCTTTAGGTACGGCTGTACTCCACACTGTGGGATGCCTGTGAGAGGTACAGCCCCTACCCTCATGTCTCAAAACACTCCTCATAAGCAGATCATGTGGACAAAATTCCAGGACCAGTGGGGGCCAGCAGGATGGGTATTGGACAAGCCACAGCAGTGCTGGGAGAGGGTTAGAGTGAAGAACGGAGAATGAGATGAGGGTTTCTAGTCGGGAGATGTGGGAGACAGAGACAGTCAGCTTCCAAGCCAACATCGCTGCAAAGGCAGAGGGGGTGGAAAGCAGCCCAGCCCTGGGCATGGGCACCGCTGCTAGGTGCCCACCTGAGGCTGTGTTCATTCTATATCACTGCATGGCTCTGCAATCAAAGGGGCACAGGAAGGAGCACTCCCAAAGCCTTTTTCCAGTGAGGCACATGGAGGAGAAGAGGCTGGTGTTCTGGCCAGCTTCCAGCTAGTCTAGGAAGAAGTTCCTTTCAGCAAAAATACCCCTGAGCTCTTCACCTTGCCCCTGCCATGGGCCAGAGGGCCAGAGCCACAGTCCACCTGGGAGTCTCACCATGGCCTGGGTGTCCATCTCTTTCTGGACAGCCTGTAGCTCACAGGTCCTCGCCAAGAGGCCAGGGCGACTGTCTGCAGATGCAGAACATAAAACCAGCAAGGTTTTATGGACTCCTTCCAGCCAAGTTGAGAAGAACCTAAGCCATGTTCCCAAGAGGAGCTGTGGAAGACAGAAGTGCCCCTTAAGGAGCTATTCTGGACACAACACAGAAGGGAAACTGAGCTACAGAAAACAAACCACCTCCTGGTTAGTGGCAGTGAGAGAGGCACAAAGTGCTTGGCTCATTTTCCCTGCTGGCCTGGGGTGTGGCTTAGCTAGTCCACCCTCCTCCTGCTTCTCTTTGCTCGTCCTTTTTCCCCAATGATTGTCAGTTTGCCTCAGCTCCTGCCTGGCTACCAAACTCCCATGCTCCACTCCAACAGAAGTGTAACCAGGTAGTGAAGGGTCCTTCCCTGAGCCCAGTACTGCTTGGGTGATTGAGATCAGGAAGGGAGAGATTAGTGTCCCTTATTTGCATACCCAGCATTCATAGCCAGCCTTCCAGAACATTTTGTTACCTTCACTGCAACAGGCCTGCAGCTGTTACCCAAGTTGCATCTCCCAAACACTTTGTGGGAGTTAGCCAGAAGGGCTCCTTCCATGCACAGAGCCCTCTACCTTGTAGCACAGTCCCTATCAGAATTGAAGACTCACTTTGGTGTTCCTATAAACCTGCCTGTGGTTTGTTTCTCAGGTACTGTGGGCTCTAGACGTCCTGGGTAGCATGAACAAACAGCTGTTAACACCAAGGAGCTCCCAAGTCCAACAACCAGTGAAGCTGACCTATGTTGTCCAACATGAGATGACATCAGATGGAGACAGCCAGCAGAGGCAGTGCTAGCCATAGCTGTATCACCTGTGGGCACCCAGCATTACCTGGATCATCAGGCGACATCAGGACAGCCCACAGAGCTGCACTTTGCTGATTCACATCTTCATCTGAATTGAGCAGAGGAGAGCCAGGCTGATTGGCAGTGGCAGGGCTGTCCCCTTTGGCTGTGAGCAGTGTCCTTAACTCACACACCTCCTCCAGGAGCACAGGGCCCTCTGAGCACCAGGAGGAAGGTAGGAAGGGCAGCTGCTCTGCACTTTCACAACACAGTGGACCCTGCACACAAGTGGAAGACTCAGGCAAAGGTACAATCAGTGGAAGAGACCATGTGTCAGCAGACAGAGCCAGGTCAATGGCTCAGCATTTCTTATCCACAGAAAACACCTGAAGAGGCACTGAGCCTGGTCTCCCAACCCTCACCCCGGGGCAAGGGACCAGAGCTCCGTGACATCCAGCACTTAGACAAAGGTGTCCAAGGATATCAGTTAGGTACTGGTGGTACAGTCATGTCCATAAGGGAAAAATTAGGAGTGTTCCTGGGATCATAGCCACTTCCTCACATGCCTGAGAGTCTTTCGCCTTCACCCTGGTCTGCCTTGTGCATCCCCTGAACTGACCTTGCTGAAGTGGACAGAAACAAGATGACAAGCCATTCGCCTAGGTCCTGTCTGAGCCTTTGTCCTCCAGGTTCCTGGGGCTGGTCTGCCCTTGACCTGGACTCTTACCCATGTGTTGAAGGCTGGTAGAGGCTACAGGCTTTTCTTTCTGCTTTAAAGCCCTCTAACCACTGGGCAATGCTGCCACCCGGTGGCAGGACCACCTCACAAGGAGGCTAAACCAACAGTACCACGTCTTGCATGAAGGCTGAGATGGGCCCCCACGGCTGAGCGCGCTGCAAGGGAGTTGATGTCTGTCTAGATGCTTCTGCTGCCTTTCCTAAAGTGGAGAATGGGTCAGAAGGATCATGTAGATTCCCTTCAGCCACCTTTTCTTTACACTAATCCTGCTGACACAAAAGAAAAGTATACCATAAATCTTAACTTTGTGCGTTGCTTGAGCTATGAACCTTCCTTCCTGCAAGGTGCCAAACAAAGGGACACTTTCAAATCTTGTCTCGGGGCATGGGTCTTTTGATGATTAACCACAAGCTTGTCTAGAGTGCTTCTGATTGAAGAGGCTTCTGTGGACAGGAGGTGTCCAAACTAGGATGTCTAATTTGTGATGAGTGCAGGCAGGCAGCATGCACACTGCTGAATAGTGATCACTCTCGAGGAAGAGGCCCAGAAAGCAGCAAATAGAACCTCTCCACAGTTCTTTACAGACATGTTGTCTGGGGTGTGGGACAGCTCAGCGATGCCAGTCTTCTCGGCATGATTAGAACAGTCACTGAGCTTCCAGAACTCTCCAGCATTCTGACTTGCTCCTGCAGATGAAAACCCTCTGTGGCTGACCTTCCAGACTGGATGCACTTTATTAGTAAGGCAGCTAAGGCCCATCTGAACATGAAATATTTCAATTAGAGTCTGCTATATCTTACATGATTTCATAAAATGTTTACTTTTATCTCTCATGTTAAAAAGAAACAAAAGCATAAGCGCCCCTTAAAACATCCAGGATATCCTCAACCAAGACAACAAGCCCAAAAAGTCAGATTAAATGAACACCTCAAACAAGGGAAGCAGTTAAACAAGAAGGGAAAAATAAGAGTCAGCAACAGAAAAGAGCACAGTGATAGAAAAACTTCAATGCCTTTCAGTGTAATGCCAATGTAAATGGCCTCAGCTCTGCAATTACAAGGCACAGGCTAAGCCTGGATCAAAGGCAGAACCCGATGGTCTGTTGCATTCGAGAGACCCATCTAATCCCAAGGAAACTCACAGACTAAAAATCAAATGGTAGAAAAAAAATATTCTATATAGCAGGATTCTCCAAAAAATCAAGAGTAGCAATTATATTCTCAGACAAAATAAATATGAACCTCAAACTTATCAGAAAAAGCAATGCTGGTCACTAGTAAAGGGAACAACTCAACAGGAAAGTATAAAAATTACAAATATATATGCACTGAATATTGGGCCACCTAATTTCATAAAACAAACACTACTGGACATGAAACATCAAATGCACATCAAAACTATCACAATGGGTGACTACAATACCTTACCTTCACAAATAAATCAACTAAACAAAAATTAACAAAGAAATATCAGGGCTAAACAACACATTCAAGTGAATAAATTTAATAGCTCTCTACAGAATGCACTAATCTACCACAACAAAGCACATGTTCCTCTCAGCAGCACACAGTACTTTCTCCACATGCTAATCCACAAATCCCATAAAAGACTTGAAATCACTTCACCTATGCGATCAGATCGTAGCATGTTCAAACTAGAGGTCAATCACGAAAGAAACTACAGAAACTTTACAGACATCAGGATATTAAATAACACATTGCTGAACACTTACTGGGCCACAAAAGAAATCAAGGAAAAAAATTAAACAATATTTAGAAATGAACAACAGTAATAGTCCATCATACCAGAACAGTCCAAAGACAAACGTAGAGGGATATCATAAAGATCAGTGTGGAAATTAACAAGATTAAGACAAAAAGAACCAATGGATCAAAAGGCTGGTTCTTTGAAAAATCAAACAAAATACACAAATCTTTAGCCAAACTTACCAAAAGGAGAGAAAAGACTCACATCAATGCAATTCAAAATTACAAGGCCAAAATTACAACAGATGCCACCAAAATGCAGAAGATCATTAGTAACTACTAAGAAAAATTGTTCTCCAACAAATTGGAAATTTATGAAGAAAGAGATACATTCCTAGAAAATATCAACTACCAAAATTTAAATATGAAGAAAAAAACTAAACCACCCAATAACAGACATAAAAAAAGGCAATAAAAAGAAGCCTACCACCAAAGAAAACCCGGGGGCCTGACGGATTCACCACTGAATTCTTCAAGACTTGAAGGAGGTTGTAAGACCAGTCCTCCTTAAGCTCCTTAATGAAACTGAAGGAAAGGAGCACTTCTAAATTCATTCCTGGAAGCCATCATCACTATGATTGTAAAACTAGACAAGGACTCAACTGAAGCAAAAGCTACAACCCAACCTCTTTAATGATCATAGATGCAAAACTCCTCAAAGAGATGTTGGCAAATAGAATACAGCACATCTTCAAATGATCATAAGTCATTGCAAGTAAGTTTCACTCCAGGGATGCAAGGATAGTTCAAAGTGTGCAAATCAGTAGATGTAACATACCACATAAACAGAAGCAAGGACAAACAAAACTCAAATGATCATCTCAATAAACGCAGAAAAAGCTTTTGACAACACCAACTTATGAGTTTTTTAAAAACTGAAGAGAATAGGTATAGAAGGATCTTATTTCAATCTGATAAAAGCTATTTATGATAAATCAACAGTCAATATATGAAATGGTAAGAGCTGAAAACTTACCCTCTAAAATCAAGAATAAGACAACAATGTCTACTATTATCACTAATGTCCAAGAAAATATTAGCTTGAGTAGTCAGGCAAGAGAAAGAAATAAAATAAATATGTATAGAAAAGAAAATATCTTTATTTGCAGATGACATGACCCTTTACACAGAAGACCCAAAAAAATCCCACCAAAATTTCTCATAGAATTAATAAGCAAATCCAGCAATGTAAGAAGATACAAAATCAACACATAAAAAAAATCAATAGCATGTCTGTGCACTAATAATGAACCTACCCAGAAAGATGTTAGGAAAAGAATATCTCTTCCAGTAGCATTAGAACTCCTTAGTCTGCTTTTCTTTTTTCGGTTCCAGGCTGTTGGCAGTCAGGGTTTACAGTGCAGTTATGACCAAGTCCACGAACTACACCACGTACAACCAGTCCCGAAAAGGGCACAGAAATGGCATCAAGAAACCACTGCCACAAAAATATGAATCTCTGAAGGGGGCAGACCCCAAGTTCCTTGGGATCATGCATTTTCCAAGAAGCACACCAAGAAGGGCTTCAAGAAGATGCAAGCAAACAGTGCCAAGGCCATGAGTGCATGCGTTGAGAATAGCAGATGCATGAACAATGCCAAACATATTTAGCCACCTGAGTTTTGATAAACATATACTTAATGTAAGATGGCTCTTTAATGGCATGGTACTGGGGGGCTTGGGAAGATAACAGCAGCCAAGTGTCTTCCTGGCAGGCACAAGGATCCCAGCTCAGTTCCCAGTACTGCATGCCATACCCACCCCAGAACCTCGGATGCTAGGTGCTGGCCACTGAAACTGGGCGTGGTGGCACATGCCTATAATCCCAGCACTGGGGAGGCTGAGACAGGAGGATCACTATGAGTCCAAGCTGCATAGTGAGACCCTGTGTCAATTAATTAATTAATTAATTAATTAAAAGCTTATAAGTAAATAAATGGTGCTGGGAAAACTAACTGTACACACATGGAAGTGTGATGCTAGATCCATATTTTCTCCATTTGAAATGGAAACAGATTAAAGATCTAAACACTAAAACACAAATGCTTAACCTGGTGATAACATTAGTAAAACTCTTGAAGTCATAAATGTGGGTGAACTTTCTGAGAAGAACCCCAAACTGCACAAAATATCAAGAATCAACAAATGAGATTGTATCAAATTAAAAAGCTTCCACATAGCAAATGCAACAGCCACAGAGGGAGGGGGAGACGAAGAAAGAATAGAAAAATCCAACAGAATGAGAAAAAATTTCTAGCTATACTAGGGAGGACTAATACCTAAAATACATAAAGAGCTCAGAAAACTTAGATCTTCCACAAAAAATGAAAGGTGAAATCAAGAAATGAGCAACCAAGAATGAACAGAGACTTCTCAAGAGAAGTACACAGTGCCCATAGATCGCGAGGGCTGTCCAGCATCGCTAGCCCTTAGAGAAACACCCCCCAAATCAGCACTGAGATTTCATCTTACTCCAGAAAGAGTGGCAGCATCACCAGAAGTCAAACAATGCTGACAAGACTGTGGTGAGAAAGGAACCCTCCTTCACTGCTGGTGGAAGTGTAAACTAGCATAACCACTGTGGAAATCGGTTTGAAGCTTCCCCCAGAAAGCTAAAAATAGAAATTCTGTTCCACCCAACTTCCCGCTACCAGGTACCTTTCCAAGGAGCTAACCACCTCATACGACAGTGTGACACGTGATGCCCATGCTCACAGTGGCACAAGTCACAGCGGCTGACTCCTGGAGCAGGCTCGTGTGCACCAACAGTGAGTGGATAAAGGAAACATAGCCTGCATGCTCAGTGTGTCTAACTCACTAGTCTGTTAAAAGCAAGACAAACTTAGATTATTTACAGGAAAATTGAGAAATCTAAAGTATAAATAAACTAATGAGCAAAATAAAAGACAGAAAAAAGGATATAGGGAATAAATCTTTTGCAAATGGAGAGGGGATTAAGATAGCGTAGGCAGGGGAATAAAAAGATTTGAGATTGTGGTGTATGTGTACAAATACCCACGGTGAAAGTCAGTGTGCAGTACAAACATGTACCACTAAAAACTTGTGTGCTAGCTACAAGAGTGTTCTATATTTTTTGTTTCATTTTTATCTTTTCTAAAATAGGGTTTCCTTGAACTCACAGTGATTCTCCTGCCTCAGCCTTCTGAGTGCTGGATTATAGGAGGGCCCTATCACACCTGGCTCCAGAACGCTCATTTTAATTTCATTAAATACATAGGAAAAAATTGACTGTGATATCTAATGTAATTAATAATTCTGATTTTTGTATTAGATTATCTGATTACTTTTTAAAACATCAGTGTTAAATACACAAATACAAATGTACTTTTTCTTGGGTACTGGAGATTGAACTTAGGACCTTGCATTTGACAGGCAGCACTTATGGTGCTGAGCTATCTCTCCGGCCCTCAAATGCACTTGCTAAATGCAACGCTTCAATGCTATCTTCTTAAATAACTGTTTTAGCTACACATAGCATTGCATTATTACCAAAGAGTAATAATTATATATTTATCACTTCATCATTGATTCCTGTTAGTAATATACTCTACAAATTGCATTTATTTCTTAGTAGCTCCTTTTTAAATCATATTTTATAAATATATTGAAAAATAAAGTCAGTTCCTTCTAATTTTATTGAAATAATCCAGACTAGTATCAAGGAACAAAATTGTAACAATTTATCTTACCAATGTCAACTAGCTTTATTTTTACTGTAGAATCCAGTGACACTTCATCCATCAAATAGAATGTGTCCCATGGGACTGGGCAGGGAGTTGGGCTGACAGACAGATAATGGCTGGAGAAAGCAGAATGAGGGAAGCTGAGTGTGCTCTGGTCATCTAGGGTCCCGAGCTCTGCAAGGCCTACATTGGAGGCACGGCAGGGGACAGACATGAAGAGCGGGTTGCTCCAGTCGTTCTTGCTGTGGAGGGACCATCACGCCAGCTGAAACTGGTTTCTTTTGGCTGTTTTCTCTCTAACTCCGATTTCTTCAAAGATCAGATGCATAGATTAGTTTTAGCTTAGTAACATGGAATTTTAGCATAAATGACTTTCCTTGTTTTGTATCCTGTTTCATTTTGCCTGGTCTGTTGGGACCCAGAGGAGTTTAGCCAAAAAAACCCAGGCTTTTGTGATTTTTTTTTAACAACTGGCTTGCCAACAAGGAGTGGCTCTGCTAATTGGGTTAAGTGGAAGATATTTTTCATCAACTGAATGAACTATATCTGCAGTTCAGAGATTTCAACCAAAATAAAGGCAAGTTAAGTGATGAAGGCACTTTAGAAAGCCATATTACATTGGCAAAGTATATTGAAGATAAAATTTCAATTTCCCAATGTTTTTTGACTAAACATGGTACCTGTAAGTGAAAGAGTGAAAAGTATAATTAGTATTCACTCAATACATACTGATAAAGTTATTTTGTTATATTTTCAGACATTTAGTAAGGAATAGATTTCATGAACAGATAGTACAATTTGCAAATAAGATGATTTCTGGTTATCAGACTTCAGTAACAAGGCAAGAGCCTAATTGAATCCTGAAGGCAGCCAACGATAGCTCAGGGCATCACTTTTGGTACATTTCTCAGAAGGAGTTCCAAGAAGTGAGAGGCAATTCTATACTACAACTTCTATTTCCACCTACATATCCTAAAAACCTCTATGTTTACAGAGTAAAGATCAGAAATCCAAAGGATGCTAAGTCATGTCACATTTTAGCAACAAGCGAAACATCTATTAATAGATGGGATGTAATTTTTTTTTAAAACCACCATCTCATTGCAGATGTTTTTCAACACTCTTGCTTCTGAGCTATATTAGCAGCCTGACTCGCTCACCCTGCTCCAGCCTCTGCCTTCCAGATAGAGCAGTCCTGGCGTTGCATGCAGCTAAGTTAGGTAAAACTACTATAAGCCACCAGATAGGGCTCGGGCCTCAAGGAGACAATCAGAAGATAAGGCAATTTTGCAACTTTGGGAGGCACAGATGCCCTTGCTATGGACAGACCTCAAGACAAGAGAGTAAACCAAGCAATCACATGCTTCCCAAGGAATGGCATCACTGTTGGTACCCTAAACAGGTACCCATCACCTTGAAAACACAGTGGGTCACTGACCCAGCCTCCTCCTGGAAAAACCCTGCTCTGTGCCCACGTCTGCTTCTACCTGACTTGCTTCCTCACTGGGTCCTGGTTTCTTTTGGCTGTTTTCTCTCTAACTCCGATTTCTTCAAAGATCAGATGCATAGATTAGTTTTAGCTTAGTAACATGGAATTTTAGCATAAATGACTCAATTTTACCTGAGCAATTATACTTGCAGTCTTACTGATTGCCCGTAGCTCTGTCTCCCCTTGTGCCCACTTAGTGTGTTTCCATGTTGCCCACCTTAAACCTGCCTCACCTCACAGTTTTATTCTATTAAAAACCTCTTGAAAAGGCAGCTTCCTGGGCAGCCCATTCAGGGACCCTTCCTGTTTCTCTCTCAAACAGGAGCTTTCTTTCCCCCAATAAATACATTCTACTCTTAACCTCTGTTGTCCCTAAAATTCATTCTTCAGTTTCAGAGAACACAAACTTGGCCCAGGCACCTTTCCGGTTTGGAGTTTCATTCCCCTACATCACTGGGAAGCAGCTGGTCACTGGAGCCACCTGGCACAGCATGGTTGTATGACCTCTTCTCACCACCAGTGCTGTGCAGTCATGGGTCTGACACCTCCAGGCCACCGCTTTCCAGGGGACAAGTCTGCTCCACACTTCATCTCCCTGCCCTAGAGGGCAGAACAGGATGGACGTCTGCGCCTGACTCTTTACATGGACTGACCAGAACATCCACCTGGAGATGTAGAAAAAGCAAAAGATAAAGTCCCACTGGATTAGTGCACTAAGTTTGGAGATGTGTTTTACACATCATTACTACCTTAGTAACACAATGCTTAATAATTTTTTTTTTTTTTTTTTTTTTTTTTGGCAGAACTGGGGATTGAACTCAGGCCCTTGTGCTTGCCAGGGAAGCACTTATTCCACTGAGCCATCTCCCCAGACCCTAATAATTATTTATTAATAATTATAGTACATCCATGTGGCTTATGTCAACTGTGTACTAATAATAAATTACACTGATAGTACAATCCAGAAAATATTTAATATTCAGAATCTGATGGTCACAGGAAATTGTCTGAAAGTTAATTTGAATGTCTCTTTATAATTTTGATGGGATGATCAATAAATATAAAAATGTACTCTATCAGGCCAACACTATGTAATGGAAAAGATACGACAAGATGAGTTCAAGGAAATAAGAGAATGACATAAAACTTCTTAGAGGACCCAGCCCAAGCTCAGGCCCAGTGAGCATGTGGGACAGCTTCTGTGCTCCCCTGCATCCACTGAACTCCTCTAGAGCCAGCCCAGGACCGGTGTGTGAGTGAGAACTTCTGCTGTGCTCTCAAGACCCCTCCAGACCTAGCCCAGGCCTGGCATACAGGCCTGGGGTGAAACTCTGCAGCTGAAGTCCCTGCAGAGAGGCTAGGGGCCAGAACCACCCAGCTAATCCAGGAGCAGAACATCTTCGCAGAGAGGCACAACAGGTTCATCCCCAAGGGCTGCAGCAGGAAAAAGCTGAGCACAGCAGCCAGACCCAAGCCAGGCACAATGGAATGAAAACTTCGTAGATCTGAACCCAAATTCCAGTAGGAGCTAAGGTTATATCTGCACCAAAGGGGACAGTGCTATACAAAATGACAAAGAGAAGGAGCAAAATGCAATCTCAGGCGTTGAGCCCACCCAGAACAAGTATAGAAGACACTAACACAGAAGAAATTTGGAATCACACAGGTGAAATGTCTGAATTAATAGCATCTGAAGTAAAGAAACAACTGCAGAAAGGTATAGAGGAACTCAGATCAGAAATAACCTCTGAAATAAAAAAGAAACTTCTAAATGAATAGCATCTAAAGCAAAGAATCAAGTGCAGAAATATATAGAGGAAATCAGATCAGAAATAAACTCTGAAGTAAAAAAAGGAAGGATAACTATAATGAAAGAATTAATAACGCTTCTCAAGAAGACACTGATTAAAAGAAATAGAGATTAGAAAAACAATGGTGTCACCATCACAGAACTGGAGCACCACCCCTGGCCAGCAGGTATCAAAGCACAAGTCTAGCTGGCACTCACTGTGCTCCCCATATGGTCCTTTGTGAGGGCTTCTGGTGCTTAAGGATGAGATGCTTCTGCAGGGCTCTGTGAATTACCAGAAGCTGTGGTAGGACCCTTGTCATCTAGACACAGACTTAGCAGTGCGGGGTTGGCTGAGGTAGGGGGTGCAAGGAAGAAGAGGTGACAGCGTCAGCTCTGCCAAGGTGATCAGCAGCCAAGACAGGAAGAGGAACCTGCTGCTGGAGATGTCACTGTCTCCAGAAATGAGGTGATTCCTAGGCCAGCACCCACAGTCTAGCAGACAGCTTGAAAAGACAGACATGGCGCAGTCAGAGAGTACCTGTTTGCCATGGTCCACTTGCAAATTAGTCAAGACCAAAAAAGAAAAAGAAAAACCCTGGAATCAGCACTGCTTTGCTCAGAGACGTCACTAAACTCCCAAATTCTCATTCCTCAGACAGACCATGGGCAGGCATAAAGCAGCCAGAGGTTGGGGGAGGAGAGAGCGTGTTTGCGTCTCATCTGTTTCCAGATTGGTTCTATTCCATTTTCCATGTGGGATTTTTAATTGAATCCATCTAGCTTCAGCCAGCTGCCCACTCACGCTTTGTACGCCAGCAGCATCCTCACGTGAGTGCTTAATCTCTGTTCCCGAGCAGAAGTGAAGGGGATGGAGGATTAACTACTATTGAGAGGTGTGGGGAATTCACTGGAAGATGGGCTTGCTCACATTAAACCATATTTATAACCTTTTACAGTTTGAGGCAATTGAACAGCCCAAGAAAATAGCCCAAGAGGGAAACCAAAGAGATTTAAGGTGCCTTGATGGAAGGTTCTCGACAAAGTGTAGAAAAGGCAGCCAGATCAAGTCACTCCTTTGAACAAAAGGGGAACAAGGAACTGGGGAGATGGTTCAGTGGGGGGGAACAGGCCCCAGCATCTGATCTGCCCGATTAGTGCTGTTTACAAAATACAGATTCATCCATAGCAAGAGAATAACCAGTAAAGCTAGTTTGTAGGTATAAGCATAAAAGAATCTGCTAGAGTCAAAAACTCAGGGCTCCACTGTCTCTTATGTTCACTCATCTAAGGCATCAGGAGCTGGGTCCTGAAGAGTCCCACAAAAATCAAGAAATGGTGCTTGCAGTTTTTAACACTGATTGGACAAACAACAAAAACACTCATTTTGGGAAACTGTGAGATAGGTGTTGAAAACACCAGGCTTTCTTATGGCACAGTGGAGCACTGACAAGAGAAATCCTCAGGACTCTATCCAGCCTGTCACCAGCTGAGCAAAGGGAGTTGCACAGGTTCTACCTAGCCAGTCACCCAGCCAAGCCTGACACAGGGCCACTGCAAGATTTGTAAAGATAGAGCCTTCGGGACTGGAAGCATGTGCCGCATTCAATCCCTTCTCTCTGCCCGGACCCCCTTGTCACAAGTCCTCCATGCTGGCCAAGACCCTACCTGATACCTTCATGCTTCCCTCTACCATCTGCCTCACCTCATGGATTCCCGCCAACTGAGCTGCTAAACAGTTTATACCAGACGCAAGGGGAGCACAGTGTTCTGAGAGAGTAAGGCTGCCCCTTCCAGCTGGTTGCTGGGCCTCGGTGTTGTACCTAAACCACTTCATAGAACATCAGTGTTCAACAAGGCTACTCAGGGCTAGTGACAGCATGACACACATGGGACCATGGCACTATGGTGTGTGAACAGATGTGAGCCCACGTGTTTCCTTAACATCATGAGGTCTCTCATCTAAACTCTCTGAGGGAGCTCAGCTGTGAAACATGTAACCTCATTAATTTCCTCAACACAAACATGTTTTGTGTCTTTCCTTTTCTTGAAATAAGATTTACTTGGAATGACTTTTTGTAAAGTAAAAGAAAAACTTGAATATTCTAGAGTTCAAAACTCAGGGCAGTTTCTAGACAACCCAACAAATGCTTTTAGTGTGATTTTCACCTGGCTGTTAACGGCTCCTCTGCCTGGTAATGCTGCCTAGACATCCAGGCACACAGGATCCCCAAGAGAAAGGGCCAATAGGGGCCAGCACGCAGGGCAACCTTCAGTCCTGGGAGCACCAGAAGCAACACATGTCACCTCAAGGATTCACAGTCCCAAGAGCATCTCTGCATTTCTTGGAATCCATGAAACTTGATGAATTCTGTTCTCAGGAGGTCATGAAATCTGACGCCAGCCTCTGCTACAAAATGGTACCTCGTAACGGGAAATCAGTGTTAAGTCAGGAAAAGAAAGGGACTTCACAGTATCGGAAGGAATGCAAGAAACAGAAGGGGTTGGAGACAGGTGAAGCTCCTCAGAGCACTGTCCCTGGGTGACGGAGGCCACCATACCCTGATGGAAGCTGCCCATGCCCTGGGCCTGTGGTCACCAGGGGCCACTTTGGCTAGGGCCAAGTCCAAGCTGCGGGATGCTCTTACGGCAACCACTCTGTCCTAGGAGAGCCCTGGGGCCTGCACTGGCTGGAGCTGCTATATAGTTCACACCTGACGCAAGGGGAGCACAGTATTCTGAGAGAGTAAGGCTGCCCCTCTTCCAGCTGGTCGCTGGGCCTCGATGTTGCACCTAAACCACTTCATAGAACATCAGTGTTCATAAGGCTACTCGGGGCTAGTGACAGCATGACACACACAGGACCATGGCACCTGGTGTGTGAACAGATGTGAGCACAAGTGACCAGACACCTGCTCTCTGCCGGCAGGACTGGAGCTGACTTGCCACTCAGTGTGTCTGACCTCAGTTAGCCTCCTATTCCTAGGTTGGTCTGTTAAGATGCCCAGTCACAGCAGCACACTTGCTTGCCAGCATCTGACGCCTCTTCCATAGTCCTAATCCACAATGCACCCTTTGTGAAGCCCATGTACTGAGATGGCCCACAAGTGCAAGTTCCTTCAGCCACAAGTGGTGGCCTGTCCCACTGAGGGCATCTTGGGGACTCTGACTGTCAAGCAGTGCTGTTGGAAAGGTGACCCAAAAAAGCGTGCATCTGGTCTAGTCTGGATATGTGCCAAGGTTAAACAGTTACTGATATGTCACTATCACACTATTACAAAAAGGAAATTCATGTCATACTCATTTTAAATTACCTGATTTGCCTCCCTCTCCTTCCTTTCAGCACTTGTTACTTATTTTATCTTCTTACTCTATATGGTTTGTCTGAGAACAGTAGTAAGTTCCACGTCAGTTTTCTAGAACATTCCGTCAACTACTGACTAGCTCTATTTTACTTCCTACATAATGTCAGACTTCGTAAGGTTGTAGATGAAGTACATTTGGTTAAAGATGCTTCTAGAATCTACCCAAATCTTTTACCCAGTAAAAAGAATAAGAAGCTCTCTTATAATTTTGAATGACTGAGGATCCAGTGCTTTGGGCAGAAGAAACAGAGTTTGGGCTGTGGTCAGTGCTGTGTCAGCCACAGTGACTGATTTCGAGGGTGAGTGGAAGGTCAGATCTAGAGGAAGCACAGCACAACAGACAAAGCCACCCACTGCCCCACTGTACTCTGGAGGCTGTCATTGTGTACACAGGGCTGCTGCTTTCCGGCCTGGGAAACCCCTCCATATCATTTTTCTGCTTGTCATGTCCCAGCACTAGCATTGACTTGGTCTCTCCTGCCTCTCAGAGATTCTGAACGCAGTGAGTTCACCTGTCCCCTCCCACAGAACAGGTGAAGGTGAGGCCAGCTCAATGTGTAGGTTTGATCTTTAGATACTTGGTATTGACCTTCACACTTCAGGGCAAGTTAGGGGACTAGAGAAGTCCAGAGTAACCCAGAGAAGCTGGCAGGATGGCAATGTCTCATACTTTCTGCTCCCCAGACTGGTTTATTGGAGCCAAGACATGGTGCTGGATGATCTGTCTGGGAACATCTGAAGACCTCACTTTGTCCACTGACCAAAGAAATACAGAAATGACAGTCATAGAAATTTCCAGTCATTAGTATTCAGGAAGACATTTCCTCTTTTTCTGAAGGTTGAAGGGCAACTATTTTTAAATCATTTATTTATTCATTCATTTATTTATTTAGTTGGTACAGAGTCTTGCTATGCGGCTCAGATTGGCAGTGATCCTCCTGTCTCAGTACTGGGATTACCGGCATGTGCCATCATGCCCAGTTTTGTTGGTCAGCATGGCACACCCAGGGTTCCAGTGCTGGCATGGTGTGCAGTACTGGGGACCGAATCTGGATCTTTGTGCTTGCCAGGCAGGCACTTAGACCACTGAGCTATCTCCCCAGCCCATAATGGCTTTTAACAATTATGGAGAACTAAAAGAGGCAACTTCCGTGTGTGCTGAGCTTGCTCAGGGGTGAGTTACCTGCTAAGGTGGCCCACTGGCTTGAGACAGCAGATGGGACAAGCAACAGGTCTTGCTGGGGAAACACAAGCAGAGATGGGGTTCACAAGGCCTGCTCTCTGCTCACCCAGGGGCAGGACTCATTGGAGGAACTTCAGGGGTGCCTAAGCCCTGGTTCCTGCCCCTCTCCAGGGCAGTGTGGGGCACCTAGCATGCACACTCGACAGTCACCGTCAGGCAGCACCAGGCCCAGGTTAGACACTTAGCTACTCTTCTCATTGGTAAAACAAAATACCCAGCATCCAAAGTTAGAGGAAATGTGTATTTGGCTCATAGTGTGTAGAGATTTCAGTCTACAATCAGCTGGCTCCAAGGCAGGGTGGCGTGGCAGAGGGGCCTGGCAAAGAGAAACGTTAACGCTGGGCATAAAGTAACAACTAAGCTTTAAAGTGTCTTTCTGGGCTGGGGAGATGGTTCAGTGGAATAAGCGCTTCCCTGGCAAGCACAAAGGCCTGAGTTCAATCCCCAGCTCCAAGCAAAAAAAACCAGTGTCTTTCTTCCCCCTTTATTGATCCAGGCTGCTCACACCCTTAATCCTAGTGCCCTTGAGCCTAGTATTTCACCATATCAATTCCAGGGTCACAAACTCTAATGAGCAAACCCCCCTTAACCGCATGAGGCTTTGAGGAACATCTGGAAGCAGCCCCCAAGTGTTGGGCCTGGGCAGCACCATGGGAATGGGATTCCAGCTGCTGGAACACACAAAGACCTTTGCTTCCTGTTCTCCCAGGAAGGGAAGCACTGGGCCAGTGTGACCCCCAGGTGAGCTCAGAGGGCTCCTAGAGTCACTGTGTGTCTCTCACAGCCAGCAAGGCCCAGGGTAATCCCTGGCCTTTTCCAGGGTAGTTCATCCCATGTGCTGCACAGACATCTGAATCAAGATTGTTGTGTGCTCTCTGTAGACAAAGACCCAGCCATCATTATTCTGGGAAACTGACCTGCAGTTCACAGCTGATGAATTCAAAACCAGTCCTTGGAGGTGAATGAGAGATGAAGAAGCAGCCCTGAAGCCTGGCCACTAAATGCACCAAGGGGTTCCGGCTTGCAGGAGAGATCCAGGGCCCAGGGACCACTCAGAGCCTCCCTGGAGCCTCAGACTTGCAAAGCCAGCAAGTCACTGCCACTGAATATCAGCTTCGGGGTCCAAGTGAGCCGGCTTCCCAGGAGCTTGGGCGTGGAAAGGCACCAGGCCCACTGGTGTGGACACAGTGGCTTTTGCTTTACAGAAGCTGCAGAAAACCAAGAATTCACTTCTGAAAGCATAGTTTTGCTGTTCCCTCATAAGTGATCCTAGTACAAACTGTACAGAAGAAAAGAGAGGAAGTGCTTTACATGTCATCGCTAGTGGTTTGCACCTGCTTTGTGAACGGTTTCCCCCTTTTCACTTGTAGTTTCAGCCAGTGAAGTGAGTCCTTCCTTGGGTATTAAAGCCATCAGCCATTAGCGTGCTGCTTGCCATCTTTCATATTAACATACAGAAGCTGTAAAAGTTTTAGATTGATCAACTTTTATAATTTCTATCTTTATTTTATGATTAGAAAGTCCTGTATAAAATAAATATTATGCAAATAATTATATTTTCTTCATAGCAATATGTTTTTCTAAACATTTAAATCCACCTTTAATTCATGTTAGTAGATGGCATGAGACATAAAATGCAAATTTTTTCCAAATAGCTGCCTGGTTATTTCTGATTTGTTTAACTTATCTGTCCTATCTACTGGGTACAAATATTTCTTGTCTAGTGAGTCCCCATATGGCCTGCATCTGATTATGACTGCTGTGCTTTGTTAGGTAATCTACACCCAATCACCTTGTGCACACATTGTAACTAGGACGTGTTGTCTTACCTGGTGGTGCACTTTGCCACCCTCCCTCTCTTCCTGCAGGGATAGGACCCAGCTGTCTGAGGACAGCACCCAGACACTCGGGGTATTGCTCATTTACAGAAGGCAATAAGCCTCCATCACTCTGCCCTTGCCTTCTCCCCCAAATGCATGCAAGGACCTGTTCAGGCCCCCTCCCCGTGCTCTCCCCACCCATCTCAGCCTCACAGCAGGCATCCTCCAAGGCACTGTACACCAGGTGCTGCTTCAGCCAAAAGCCAGCTGCATGCCGGGGAATGCGCCCTGCTAAAATGAATCCCAGGGATGGAAACCACGGACCAGGAGATGGCTCCTGGGTCTGGTGAATAGGTCCTTCCTCCCAGAGAGGCTGGGTGCTTTTGTTCCTAACCTGATCTTGAAGCTGAGTCCCATAGGAGCTGTCAGGAGGGTGGCCCCGTACAGCTCCCTGAACCCCAGCTGGATGCCCTTCCCTTCCAGCCTGCTCTGTTCAGCTGAAGCTCATGGTCTGTAAACCTGACCCTCCTTCGGTCTCTGTTTGCCACAGCTGGGCAACACTGACCTACGCATACTGCAGGGCCAGGACCCTAAGAATGAAGAATGAGTCAACTGGAATTTTAGGCTTTGAAGTGAGAAGGTAAGTGTCCCAGCTCCATCTCTTGGCCTTGAGCTCCACCCCCCTCTGGTTGTTTGCAGACCAGAGCCAGGCAGTATCCCAGGACACTCCTGTGGTGGAGTGACCCCTCCCTGGCCCCTCTCAGGCCCTCAGTGTGCAAGATATACACACTCTGCTCTTCCCCTAGCAACACAAACAGGCTCCCACAGTGGCCTGTTCTTCATGGGTGTGTGGTGTGGCTCTTCTGATAACTAAACAATGTGGCACTGGATCTCTTAAGGATCCTCCAGAGTTTTCATAAAACCAAAGCATCCTAGGGAAGGAACACCTGGAACAACTTTAGGCATGGTGAGAGCACCACACCCATTTCATAGATGGGGGAAGCTGAGGCTCAAGAAGGCAAGTGAGTTGTTATAATGCTTTGCAGCTATTATGAGGTGAATGCCAGGGTGTTCAATTTCCAAGCTACTGTTCTTCCATCTCCCTTGGGCATCAGGTGACATGACAGGGTGCCATTGCAGCTGAGCTCAGGGCCCCCAACACCTACCTAGCCAGGCTCCTCTAGCACATCAAGCTCCCCACATCTGCCTGGACTCATGGGGCCCATGCAGCTGGTACCCCAGAGATAATGGGGCTGCCTCAACAGAAGCCCCCCAAAAATGAGGAGGTAGAGCATTTGTTCAGAAGAACTGCTTACTTCTATTTTTTTTTTTTTTTTTTTTTTTTTTTTTGGTGGTACCAGGCATCAAACTCAGGACCTTGTGCTTGCCAGGCAAGCACTTATTCCACTGAGCTATCTCTCTAGTCCTTTGCTTACTTCTACAGACCCTGGGTGGTGGTGACCCACACCCATAATCCCAGCTGTTAGAAGTTGAAGCAGAGGACTATCATAAATTCAAGGTCCTCCTAGACTACATAGTGAGTTCAAGTTCAGCCTGAACTATGTAGCAAGGCTCTGGCTTGAAAAAACAATTTTTTCGTTTCCAAATTCTAAACTTCAAGCATGCTTAGTTTTTAACTGTGGAAGAATAGATACAAGGAATAGATTGCTGATCCCCAGGGGTGCTCTGGCACTCTGAGGGACTCTTTCAGAACCTCCACACCCAGGAACAGGCACATACTGTGTTACAGTTTTCCTCATAATGAGCTAATACTACACATTCTCCTCTGCAATTTGCTTGTCTTCCTTTGTTTAATTTATTGAGCACCTTTGTCCCTGTCTTGGCATGGTAAGCCCCTCACACTCACGACACCTGCCTAGCAGTCCTGTGTGCCAGCGCTTCTGTCCTCCTGAACTTTCTGTGGGCTTTGGGATTGCTTCTGCCCAGGGAAATCATGAAAACTGCTGCCGTGGCCACTCCATGTGGCTTTCTGTGCTCTGTGAGGAGAAGTGCAAGGGGTGAATAGCCTGCCCCCACCCTGTGCCTCCTGGTCTCAATCCTCGTCACCCCCTGGGATTCCACGACAGCAACGGCCTGGAGCCTCCGCCCACTGCCACCGTCCTGTCTGGCATCTGCCGTCCATCTGCTCCTTCATCCACCCAGTGGACAGCACTGAGCCCACTCCACGCACCAGCCATGCTGGGCTCTGGGAATCTCACAGGAGACCAGAACAAAAGGCCTGCCCTGCTATTAAAGGAAGGAACTGGGTTTTTCTAGGGAGAGTAATGTTTGGAGCTGAGGGTACCCTGAGAGTGCTTCAGAGTGGGCTCCTTTTCCCTCTCCATCTAACAAACTCCCGCTGATTCGTCTCAGCCTGGGGGGAGACCCACTCCACCCTGGTCTCCTGGACCCTTTTGATGCTGCCACCTCACCCCCCAGGAAGTGAGGAATGTCCCGGGAGCTGTTTCCTGGCTGCAGTGGAGCTGAAGATGAGCAGACTGCTATTTCACTGACATCGCTGACATTCACTTTATAGTAATGATGTTTACTTGGACCAAACTGCCTATAATTAAATCTCTCATTTAAAGTTTCAAAAGCAAATTAGATTTTCTCAATTATTCAATCACTTGATCCATAAAATATACTCACAATGTGAGGAGCAGATGCCACCCAGGAAACCACAGATGGAAAAGACTCAGGACAAGGAAGATGGACATGCTGTCCCAGGTAAGGTCACTGCGATTTCTCCCAGCTGATTGCTAAGGGGCAGAGTGGAGGGTACCCTACAGCCAACTTGCCTTAAGCCGGGACTGTGAACTGGAATTGCCCCTCTGCTTGTGTCAGGCCCACGACTCCATCTCTTCTGGTGGCAGATGGGCCTCCTGGGGTCTGCGTTACTTCTTTCTGCTGTGCCAGGAAGCAGGCTGCCCTTTTCTGCCTGAGGCCCACCTCTCCACCAGGTCTGCCCTCACCTGCCCTCTTAGTGCAGCAGCCTGGCATTTCTGGCTTAGAAGGGACTCTGCGGGGCCCCATAAGGCACCTGTCATCATGGAAGCCATGTAGTTACTGACACACACGGAACAGCCCTGCAGAGGAGCTTCCTGAGGCCACTGACTCCCTGAGCTCCTTCCTGTACAGGTGCTAGTAACTGAGTCAAGGTAGCAGCCCAGGCTGTGTGCAGCTTGGAATAACCTAGTAGAGGTAGTAGCCTCTTCATTTAAGAGGCATCTGGACTGCCCAAGCGGGACGTCCCTAAGGGGTTTACTGCTATAATTCTGGTACCGGCTGGGCTTGGGATCCAGTGATGGGGCTTGGCAAAGGCAGGCAAAAACCTACATGAACATGCTGGCGCCCTTGGCACATTCTGGCCTCTGTTAAATAAAAGAGGCAAACCACAGAAGGCAGTGACAGAACTCAGGGAGCACCAGGGGTGCTCCCCACTCGTAGGTAGAACAGAATGAACCACAAATGGAAGCAGGTGGGAGCTAACATGGGGGTTTGGGCCTCCTGGGATTCGTGCGACTTGGCTCTGCTTGACTTGCACCTGATGGGACGGGTGGGTAACCTGAGGCTCCCTGGAGAGAGAGCCCCTTTCCTCACTGGGCAGCTTTTCTTGCCCTTGTCTTTTTGCTTCTTCTGGGAGCCAGAATTCCTGAGCATCCTGATGACCCCCGTCCATGTGCTCTGCCTCTTGGAGACAAAGCCTGAGGTTACAGGAGGCCGGACCTCTCCAACTGGTCACGCACTGCCGGGGCTGCTAGTGCAGGACTTGGGGTTTCGGGGTCCTGGACGCCTCTCCACTGTGTCCTCACAGGGCAGTCAGATCCTTGGCTTCCATTTGTAGGGCACAGTGACAGTAATATTGAAACCTTAGCAGCAGGCACAATGAAGGGTGTACACATTCCTACCATCTTGGGAGTCTGGAGTCTAAATTCTGCTTAAATTTTCAAAACGTACCTCCCACTTGCTCACGGAAGATCTTCTTCCTGCAGTTATGAAGTGTGATAAAAATACAATGTGTTTAAATTAATTTTTAAATGTATCACAGTAAAAGACATGTTAATATTAGTTTCTTTCAAAATACTCCCCCTATGGGAAGTCACTTCATACTACTTCGAAGCCTGGGGCATCTGCGAATGCACAAGGTCACGATTCTCTTGCCTAGCGCAGGCGCTCAACGGCATCCACCCACAGGCAGGGCTTAGCATAGACGACCGCGCATGCGTTATGCAGTTAAACCAGTAAGTACCTGAGCATATAAACTGTGATAATAACCAGTATACACTGGCCAGACAGTAAAGACATCCCGTTTGCCGTTGTTGCTGATGCGGGCTCCACGAACTTCCTTTTCCTTGGGAACTTCACCAGGGAAAATGCCCCCTCCGCCCCACCCCACCCCATACCCTTAAGCACACATACCTACCAGTCTGCTGCTTTCTCAAGCAGCCTGGGAGTCCTCTGTCTTGTCTTTTTGTGGCTGCTTTAATGTCCTGAAATGGCTCAAAATATTTACCCCAGTGTTTTGTAAATAAAAACACCAGGGAGTTCTCATCTCTCTACTCAGCATACAACTGACTGTCCCCAAAGTGAGAACAACCACGAAAGGTAAACACTTGGAAGGGTTCAGGACATGTCAGCCAGGACAGCTCAACAGAGGACTGGAGGAGGACGCGAAGGAGGACTTGCAGACTTCAGAGAGCCCAGGGACGCCGGCTAAGTCTGTTCCAACCGAGGGAAATGTATTGAGGAAGGAGATTCATGGCTCTGTGTCTTTTACTGCAATAATTTTAAGAATTTAACGGCTCACTGTATTTTGTATCACACTGTGTATGTCTTTCTTTCTTTCCTTTTTTTTTTTTTAGGTCTTTGCAGGGAAAAGGGAAGGATCCATGTACAGTTCATTCATTCCTGGCTTTGTGTCTCCAAATTAGCTTGTCACAGCCTGGAGAAGCATTCTAGGAAAGCTGGGGTGATTGGTTCTCCCTGAGAGAATAGCTGCTAAATGACAAAGTGTGCCCCAGGGTAGGTAGCAAATGAGGCACAGCACCACTGGGCCCCAGAGAGCCCCAGAGGGCCAGGCTGTCTCCTCCCCTCCCCTTTCCCTGTCTCTTTTTTTTTTTTTTTTTTTAAGAGGGAGAAAATACAGATAAGCAAAGAATAAAACAAAATCTACAAATGGAGACCACCATGCTCTGATGACTGCTGGACTTGTTGTCTATGCAAAAATGTATGCACGGATGTGTGGTCTTTTATTGGCGCGCATGACTAACAAGGAATGCGAGCCCTGTGCTGGCTTACTGCGCTTGCGCTTGCCTAGATGTGATGGCTTCCAGCCCCGTCTCCCTCCTCCCTCCCTCCCCTCCCCAGACCATGCTGTGGGTGATGCTTTATAACCATTTTTGGCTCTCAGAAAAACTATTTTCTTCATAAAGTTCCTGCGCATTTTCTAAAAAGTAGCAAATATATGTAATTTTTCCTCTGGTGGTAAAATATAGACCATTTTGTTGCTTTAGTCATTGGGACCTTTTTTCTATTAAATTTTCCAACAGGTATTATTGCTTTATTGGAAAATATTGATTTTTTATACATATTTAACCACCTTCCTTACTGTACTCTTGTTAGATTTAACAGACTTTTAGTTAATTACTTTGTACTTTCCACTTTGTGAATTGTCTTAGCTACAAATAAATATTTTTTTCATCTTTTAAATTAGTGGTTCTATTTTATGTTCTTTGGGGACCTGAGTGTAGGAAAGGAAACCAATTCTTACAAGAACACAGTGTGTCTTAGTTACTCTTTTCTCGTTGCTGGGACCCAACACCCAAAATGAAGGAAACAGGTTTACTTAGCTCACAGTGACTGCAGGTTTCAGCCCACACTCGGCTGGCTCCAAGGCAGAGGGCACATGGCAGAGGGCAGCCGTTCATGGCAGTGGAACAGCAACAACAGCGCCACAGAAAGTCCGTCTCTCTTATATTCCACTCAGGCTCTCCGCCCAGGGTGGGATGCAGTACTCACACCCATAATCCCAGCAGTACTAAGACTCATAATCCCGGCCTTGGATCACACATAATCCCAATGGATCATGAGTTAATCATAAACTCTAGAAGTCCCCACCCCGTGACTACATGAGGCTTTGGGGGGACAACTAGACACAAAGCATAACACAGCCCATCCCCGTTCACCCTCAGCCTTTCCCAGCCCTGCTTCTTCAGGCGCAAGCCCCTCTGACCCTTGGTGACAGACACGGGCCACTGGTTGCCCTGCCCCAAGCCTGGCTTCTCCTCCTCAGCAGGCTTCGGGAAAGCTCCACAGGATCGTGTCTAAAGCATGCCCTGGCCCCTGGTGAATTCCAGGCCTTCGTGCTCAGAGGACAGACTGCCCCACACCGGGGCTGTGCCACCCCTGCTGGGGCTGTCAGGCTGAGTTCAGATGTGCTGAGGTGGCAAGTGCTTCAGACATTTACTGCAAAATAAAGCAGAAGTGTTTCTTTCCCCTCATGTTCCTTTGTCACCCTATTTTTAAACTTGCTGAATAACTTTGGTTGAATTATATTTCTTGTACACAACATCTTATGTCTGTGATATTTGTGACCCAATCTTTTGTCTTCTAATGGATAAGATTAGCTCACCTCTGTTTATTTCTATGAAATATGTGCTTTTTGGCTTATATATCTGCTTCAAATACCTTTTGTTTTATACAGGCAATTACTTGCTCACAACATATCTTGCTATAATTTTCATTTGTGCAGTAGATTTTGGTAAGTGCTTTTTGTCTGTAATGTGTCCTCCCCGGTCTTTCCTCCTCTTCATTGTATTGCATCTTTCTCAGAAAAGAGTTTTCCAATGTGGAATCCATGGAAGCGTTGGGTTGTATGTCTCTCTGTTGTGGGGCCGTGCTGTGGGATGTGAAACTGCACCTCTCCAGTTATGATGACTAAATTTGTTTCCAGATTTTGCCAGTGTCCCCTCAAAAGCAAAATCCTGGCTGAGAGTCTTGGGTGTGGACTGTGGTCTCCTTTGGTTACTCATCTCTGCAAGAGGTGAATAATTCTGTGGTGAGGAGCTGCTGCCCAAGTGGGCATGGGGCACAGAATAAATTCCCCTAACTTTATTGCTTGCAGCCTGATGGGCTGGCAGCTGTGGAGAGACTCACAGGGAATCTCTCCCCTCTGTTTGCCTTTTCAACATCAGTCCAGTTAGCTTCTGAAACCAATACTTGGCCACATGAACCCCCAAAGGACTGCACAAGCTCCTTCTTAAGACTCTTAGCTGGCCCCCACTCCTCTCTCCTTACAGCTTGCACACACCTGTCCCAGCTGGCCTTCTCCTCTGTGGTCAGACCTGCCTGAGTCTTTGCTCCCTAGGCATTCTGTCATTGCTCAACCTTCTTTTTATCAGCTGCCTTCCTTTCCTGCAGGGCTTCAAGCCCCATCCCTGTGACCATCTTCTCAAACAAGCATCTGCACTGGCCAGCCCTGCAAAAGCCCTTAGAGTGTTTAGAAGACACTCAGGCCTGGGACTGTATGCAACCATGTGGCCATGTGTGCACAGCACAGAGCTAGATCAGAGGTCTGACTCATCCCCTGCACTTATCATCGCCCCCACCACTTACACCCCCCTCCTTGGAGCCAAGACCTTGATCACAGCCCACAGCCCACGCCTGATGACAAGGAAGGTGTACATCGTGGTGAGTATGTGAATGAAGATGTCATTTTGGTTAGTTATGTGGCTTACTGAACAATGAATGGGTGAATGATACAACTTCTAATTTACAACAGCATTGAGACAAATGGAGAAAATGATTGCACTTTATGAAAAAAAATCAGGGGAAATAACTTCTCTACGTTTAACAGTCAGTCACCTAAGTAACAGTTACAGCAAACATCAATGATGGCTTGCCGCATGCTGGCAGTAGCAAGTGATCTCCAGGCTTAGCAAGTCGGAGCAACACACATCTATCATCACAGTGTCAGTGGGTCAGGAGTTCAGGAGACTCAGCCTGGTGGCTCTAGCCCAGGAGCTCTCAGTAAGTTACAGTCAGGAAATGCTATGGCACGCGGTGATACCTGAACGTCCTGGAGTTCTCATAACCTGCGTCTCCTTAGAGACACAGCCCAGCAGCGGCAGCCTGCTGCGCGAAGCTCATGGCTCCACCCCAGAGCTATAGCTGGGCTCTACTGCGCTTCCTCACTGTCATCTGGTGGTCTCTTCTCATACGGCTGTAGTTCCAAGGAAAGAGAATTCACCAAGTAGCCAAGAATTTACAAGGGCCCGCCAGATAGCTCGGTGGACTAAGCACCTGCTTAGGCAGGCACAGGGGCCAGGGTTCGTTCCCAGGCACCACATGCCATGCCAGTCCTGTCCCCAGGTGCACTGAGCCAGCCACCAAGTCTGGGTGTTGTGGCATATGCCTGTAAACCCAGCTGGGGAAGCTGAAAATAGGAGAATCACTAAGAACTTGAGTGGTGTAGTGAGACCCTGCATAAAATAAAAAACAACTGAAAAGAATTTACAGAAATACTAATTGCCATACTAAATGCAATATTTTGAATAGTGTTTATTAAGTTACACCCATGAAAGTTCACTTTCTAGGGCTTAGTCTTACTAGAAGACACTCAACCCCCAAACTGTATGAAATTATGTGGCAGTGCAGAGTGTGGCAGGGAGCTACACCAAAGGTCCAGCTCCCTGCCGATGCATATCCCCTTGACACCCGCCACCATTCCCATCAACATCACTTCGCCTTTATCCATCCAGACCACCCTAGGTTACCACATCTCCACCATCACCAGAAACGTCCTCACTATCACACTCCCTTTGGAGCTATGTCCACCATCGCTGTCACCACCAGAGGCATCAACACTGCCAGTATGGCCAGCACCGCTCCCCCGAGTCCACCACCAAGTCCCCATCGCTTCCACTCCTCAGCCCCTCACTTCCATCATGACTGTTTGCCTTGCTCTCACTGCCACCATCATCACGCACTTGGATACCAAACGATGTGGACTTCTGAGGTGGAATCATCTTGGTTTGTTTCTGGCACAAAATACCCAACATTCAACATTAAAGGAGGAAAGGTTTGTATTAGCTCACAGTTTGTAAAGATTTCAGTCTATAGGCAGCTGGATCCATAGGAGGGCACCATGGCAGAGGGGCATTGCAGAGGAAAAAGAGTCCATAGTGTGGCTGGAAGTCAGCCATCCTTTCCTTTTTTATATGCTTCAGACCCGAAACTATTGGTCAGTGCCACCCATGCCCAGAGCTCATGCTAAGCTGCTCTCCATACCCAGAGTCACGCTAAACCAATCCAGCTATCTCTCCTGTATCCTAGCATCACACGCCCATGCTCTAGCCACCTGCCAGGCCCCTACCTGTGTGTGAGGCCTGGGCAATACCTGGCAAGCCATAGCAGCAAGTTAGTAGAATAGAAAATGGAGCAGATCGTCTGTGAAACCCAGAATCTGCACAAAACTCTTCACTTGAATGGGAACTTTCACGAACGTTCTGTCATTGAAGGCTTGCAGTGGCCATGAGATATGAGGCAAGAGCTAGAGCCATCCTTGTATTTACATGTTTTGAGATTTTTTTTCATACAGCAATTCACAAAGGGCAACATAACCAACACTCACAAACTTGCCCCCCAGAATTGGCAAGTGCTAATATTTTTTTTATTTATACCTCAGATTAATGATCAAAAAAGAACACTTGCCAGACAAGGTAGGAGCCCCTTCGGGGACTCTCTCCATTTCCATTTCCCACCCTGCATGCCTAGATGCAACCTTTTACTTTGCATCTTTACATACTGTGTTCGTCTAGTTTTATCATGCCCATCTATGGCATACGCGCACACTTTCCCTAAGCGGCACAGAACACTTTTCCAGGTCGTGTCTTTGGGGAGCTCTTGGTGGCAGCACAGTGGCACGTGCTGTAACAGTTTCCTTCTACAGTGTGTATCAGTGTCATTTCGTGGTGCTGGCCGGGTGTCCAGTCCGCATCCCCGACTGCTTCTATGCGTAAGTGGCTGCACTGGTTTACCTGGCCCCCTGCTGAAGGCGTTTGGGTCATATCCAACACCACTGCACACAGCACTGTCATGAAAATCATTACCTGTATTTTAATGTCATACTTAATTACAAATGGGGACCCAAGGGTTGGAGGGGAGAGGTCATGTGACTGCTCCTCCACACACAGCAACCCCCTCTCCCTTCCCGCCCTCCAACAGAGTCAGGATTTGGTGTTGGCCAGCCCTCTCTGTGCCCCAGGCATCTTTCATGCATGTGCCTGCAAGTTTTGGTGACCACTCACAAAATAGACAAGGAAAAAGTATTACCTCAAGATATGAAATATTTAATCTTTTAAAATTTTATTAGAAGGGGCCAGGGAGATAGCTAAGTTGAATAAGCAATTGCCTGGCAAGTGCAAGGGTCTGAGTTCAATCCCCAGTTCCGCCAAAAACAAAAAGAAACTTGTAAAATTTTACTTTAAAGAAGAAGAAACAAAAACCTCAAAATTCCAAAGCAATATGACAAGAAAGTCACAATGGTTAACACATTGCATATTGTTATCTTTAACTTAGTCGCTCAGGGAGAAGCAGCAGTATTTAATTGCCCAAGCAATGTTAGCACAAACCTATTTTTTGATGAACGGAGAAAAATTAATAGTATAGCTATTTAACTATCTTTCGTGGATACACACATTTTTCTTTGCCTTTCCCTCCCTTTCTTTCCAGTCCCCCACACCGGTTTCTTTCCTCTTGAAGCTTCGGCCTATTTTACAGTGTCTGCTGTACAACTTGGCTCACACTCTTCTCGTTTCTCTCACCAGGGAGATGCCACAGTGCTTGCACATGTGCATCTGGCTTAGTTCACTGATTAGTGTGGCCTCACATTGCATCCATTAACCTATAAAATATCTCGTTTATTCTTCTTTATGGCTGAGTAATACTCTATTATATAAAAAGACTACGTCTTTTTTATCTGTTCCTCAGTTGATGGGTGTTTAGATTGTCTCCAATCTAGCTATTGTAAATTATGCTTCTATAAGCATGGGTGCACATATACCTCTGTGGCACAATGTATTTAACTCCTCTGGGAAGACACCTGCAAGCGTGGGTCAAATGGGCCTCCAATCCTGGCTTTTTGAGGAGGCTCCACACTCTTGAAGTACCTAGTCTTGACAAAATGGTGCTTCTGCTTAGAATGTGATTTGATTTTTTAAAAGCAGCATAAGTTGGGAGTTGTGTGGCAGTTCAACTTGCCACAGGCTAAACTGTGTTTGCACCCCAATTCCTAGGTTGAATTGAAGGAAGCAGGGGTAAGGCAGCCTTCTCCAAGCCATAGGAGGGACTTGGAAGGAACCCACTCTGCAGATACCCTGAGCCAGACTTGCAGGCTCCAGTGTGTGTGGGAATCCAGTTCTGTCGTGTGAGCTGGCCCAGCTTTTTGTGATGACAACTCAAGGACAGTGAGGACAGTGAGCCTGTGTTGGTGGCATAGTGGTGAGCATAGCTGCCTTCCAGAGAGGACAGTGAGAGTAGTAAGGCACAGCCCTCAGGGTCCAACATGGCCCAGGGGAAAGCTGAGGGTCACCACTGCCCCAGAGCACTGGTTCATGTTTTCACCTTGGTTCTTGGAGGTTGTTCTTGGTAAGTTTTGAGAATTTTTAGAACCAGAAATGTCCATGTCTCTCATTGTGGACCAATCAGTTAGCCCTGGTGGGTGGAGTCTCCAGGAGGGGACCTACCATTTCCTGTGGTAATGAAGTGTTTTGCCATCCAGCTCCAGCGAGCTGGTGGCTCCCTGGCTTTTTGACATTTTACGTCTATCAGTAAGAGCCACAGAGTTAGGAGAAAAAAAATGTCCAACCCTTGCTTAGCAAGTGTCCTTCTCAGTGGCCACACAGTAATAGATGGAATCAATAGCTTCAGTCAGCACCTGTCCCTGGCTGAGACTTTATTAGAAATTTTCACAGGGATAAATGGAAATGATGTTATTGATTTTGCAGATGAGCAAATAGCTTTCCTCATTTACTAGGCATATGACTTTGGGAGACATTTATTAAATTATCTGTGCCTCACTTTCTCCAATCTGTGAAATAGGAGTCTTAATAGTTCCTATGTCACAGAGCCATTGTGTTTAATGGAATGCTACACATAAAGCACTTAGAATTCTACCTGGCACATTACAAGTTTATCTTGTAGTTCTTTGAACCGATGTTATAGCAAATATTTATCAGGAAAAGTAAACACATACACTTTCTCTTAGCTTCCCTCACTTCCTACTTCTTACTTTCTATTTGCTGTTTCATTGTTTCAATTATTAGAATTTATAAAATGTACTCTATCATCCTGTGTTTTTTTTAAAATTGTGTATCATTTCTAATGTCTTATTTATTATTTTTCTATTCTCTTTAAAGTGGATTTTTTTTAAAAAAGCAAGGAAAAGTACTATAGTTAGATTTTCCATGGTTGAGATCTCAGTAGTTTATAGATAAAATGCTGTTTACCATCTGCACTTCTTGTGGTAGCTTGTTTCTCTTCCTGGCTCAATGGAGTTTGTTCTAGAATGACTCATATGTCTTAGTTAACTCGATTTCTGGGTCCTAAAACAGCTACCTGCTGCCTTTCTTCTTAGGCGTCATGGTTTGGGGTTTTTGGAAGGAGAACAAAATGATACAGGACACATTTTATAATAATAGTATTTTATAATGAATCACCTATGAATCAAATATGTGTTGTAAATCAAAGAAGTGCAGGAAATTTATCCAGATATATGAACACTAAAGACTCCAGCTGAAGGCCTAGATCCAAGTATCCTGCATAAGTTCAGCTGAAAACCCAGAGCCCAAAACAACGCCTCCTCCAAGTCCAGCTGGAGGCCGAGAGCCCATGTCAAAGTCTCACGCAGGCCCACTTCACAGATCTGCACTGGAGAGGCCCAAAGGTTGGTCAGTGGTGGGAAGCTAGGAAGTCTATGCCAGCAGGATGAAGGATCTGTGCCAGCAGGCTGAGGGATCTGAACTGGAGCCAGGAAGCAACACTCAGAGTAAGCAGCAGAGCTCCCCCAAAAGTGTCACAGCTGTCCTCAGCAACTGTGAGGTCCTCAGCTCCTCCAGAAATGAGTGAAGCTGAGTTCACATCAGGAATGCCAATGCGACCAGCTTCTCCAGGAGCCAGCACCACTGTTCCTCCAGAGCCCAGAAGCCATTCTCAAGATGAGGACCAAAGCTCTCCAAAATTCATTGGGAAAGCCAGCATGACAAAGTCCTCCGGGAAAACAGACCAAGAGAACAAGCAGCTTCCAACAACTCTAACAGCTTCTTCAAATCTAACAGCATTTCAGCAGCTTCTCCTGTTCTGCCTTTATGCCGCTGTTGACAGTCCTCAAGGGGTGGGCCTCCTGCACCCAGCACCATTCTGGTTTAAATTTTTTTAATGCATTTTGTATAGTCTTACTGCGCAGCTCAGCTCAAAGTGATCCTCCTGTTTTCAGGCTCCCCAGTGCTGGGATTACAGGCGTGAACCACCATACCAAGTCCTGGTGGCTAGCTCAGTGCACGTGGGGTCAAGGACAGCATGGCATGGCATGCCTGAGATTGAACCCTGGCCCCTGTGCTTGCCTAAGCAGGTGCTTAGTCCCCTGAGCTATCTCACTGGCCCTGCCACAATAGTTTATTTCAGCTGGGTGTAATAAGATGACCACCAGTTAGAAATCCACTACCCCAAGCTCCTCACAGACCTAACTCTACCATCTTCTCCCAGGCTATAAAGGTAAGGCTTACAATCACATGAAATCTTTCTCCGGTAAATGACTTGCTTTGTGCCTTCTTCTGTTCTTGGATAGTTTTTGTTGATCATTTCATTATCTTTCCCCAGATAATTCTGTGGTGATGATTCTGTTTCAGTTTTCCTGAAATGCAAGTTACCCTTTTAAACTGAGGTTTAAGTCTTTAGTTTTATAAAAGCTTTCTCTTCTGCCTTTGAGGTTAAGGGTCCTATTTTCTCCAGGACACCAACTATTTGAGAGATCAACACCCTTTGTTATACAGATCTCTCGGGCTGTCCCTCAGGGCTTCAGCTCTTTGTGCCCTGTTTTACTTTGGGTGGCCTCCTCCAGTCTTTCTGTGGCCCCTGTCTGTGATTTCAGCTTCTTTCTTGGTTTCTCCAACCTGTCATTCCTGTAATGGACTCCTGCCTCCTTCATACAACTGAGCTTTAACAGCTCCTTCTCATCTCTTTTGCTGTATTAGAACCACTTCTCCTATTCCATGTGGCCCTTTTCTGAAGTTTTGTTGTTTTTCTCTCTTTTTTTTAAGAACATACAAAATGTGTGCTTACACCATTCAGCTCCCTGGGAAACTTCCCTGGAGAGGATTATCTCACTGAATTTTGGAAGGATTTCTTTACTTCATTCCATGAAACTCTTGATGTTCCTGGGATAAAACAGCAAGAAGACTGAGAAGTAAAGATAAGAGACAAAATCTGGGGTCAGATGGAGCTGTCTTTCTGGCTTGGAGGAAAGGAACTGCTCAACCACTGTAGCCCATATTCTCAGGAGCTTGGTGTCAGTTTCAACCTCTGACTAGCCACTTGTTTGTGAGCTGGGGAGCTCTCCACATTCTCCAGGCCAGCGTTGCCTTATCCCCACATGTGTGGCCAATTTCCAGCTTCAGCTGCTCCCTATTTTTTCCAAGTGATAGGAAGTATGAAAGTATTTATTAGAAGAGGCTGTATGTGAAATCCATTTCTCTTGTGGTCAAATGTTAGGCTGAGAAATGACCTGCAGAAGGGAAATTGCTTTCAACATAATACAAAAGTACCAGCATGCAGACCCATGTTAGGAACAGCTTACTCTTTTTTTTTTTTTTGGTACCAGGAATTGAACTCAGGACCTTGTACTTGCCAGACAGGTGCTGTGTCACAGCGCTATATCCCTGGTCCAACAGCTGTCTTTTACTGCCACCAAAGCTGGAAAAAAAGGTTTCCCCAAACTTGCTCCACAACTTGTCATTCAGCTGTGTTGGATTTGGCCTGGTGAATCCCTGCATTCTTACAATTTTTCCTAAAAGATGTCTCAGGGGAATGGTGTCCCCAGTCATTCTGCTCTAGTAAGTGTCTGAGCACCCATGCATCCTGGCTTCTGGCAAGGCAGAGGTGACTGTCCTATGACACACAGACTTAAGGATGGTCCCATTGTTATGCAGTTGGGGTAAGGAGAGGAGAGTGGTGAAAATGCTGAAGTGCAGAGGAAGCTAAGCAAGGTGAGGTGTCTACTCCACTGGTCAGCCCTCTAGGGCAGACCCAGAATCAAAGGCCAGTTCACCTCCCCCACATTCTTCCCTGTAGTGCTGAAACTCTGGAAAAGAGGAAGAGCAGCTGCTGGGCTCCATGTTCCATACCATATAAGAGTAGAGCCTGAAGTCCAACGTTGCAAGCCTGGCAGAGCCAGTGCTCTCATTCAGTGTCCACCAGCTGTGGTTCAGTAGAAAGACTTGGACCTGTGGGAAACTGTGACCAGGTCCCCAGGTCTGAAGGGAGGCAACCAGGGCCTCTTGAAGCTTGGGGATGGTGATTTGGTTTCCTGTTTACCCAGCATAAAGTTGTAAGTACAATAAACTGCTGAGCTACTGTTGTCTATGTACTTGGGGGTAAACTAACAGTTGTAAATGTCTAATACGCAGGCAGATTCTGGTAAAACAACTATTTGCCCAACTCTAATTCCTTTCCATTCCTGCCAGGGTGCTACTGAGAAGTCCGATTTTGATCTGATTTGTAAGATTAGTTCTTCCTTTCTGAGTCATCTGGAATTCTCTTGGCCTTGGGTACCCTGACACACCATTGCAATGTGTCCACATGGGGTTCACCTCATCAATTCTCAGTCTCACTGTTGCTCTGTGATCCCATTAAATCTGAGATCTTTCACCCTTTTTGCAAATTCTGAGAAATTTGTGTTCATTATTTCTAAGAATCTCGCCACCTCCCTTCCTCCTTGCCGCTCTTCTTTCTTTTCCTCTCCTCTCTCCAGGACCTGGATCACCCCTACACTGCCACCTCCGCCCCCTATGCCCTCAGCTGTTCTGCTGCCTCTTGAGCTCTCCTCTCTGCTGCCTGGGACAGTTCTTCGGTGGCCCACCACGTTCCTCCCTGCCTGATCTCCTCCAGCCAGTAACATTCCACTTATACCTTCTTGTTAAACAAAACATCTGAGTCTTTTGTAGTGTATGCTCATCACGTGACTTGAAAATCCCAACTCTACTTCCACTGCTGCACAGTGTTCAGGTCACTGCATTTCTCTGTGGGAGTCCATGACCTGCTGTGTCTACTATGGGTATGGAGAAGGTAAAGGCCAGGCCCTGCTGGTATCTCAAGAGCATAAGGAAAGGGGGAGCCCTAGGGCACAGAGCCACAGCATACAAGATACATTTGCTAACAGTATTTGGCAACTCTGTTTGGAGTAAACTTCACACTTAGAGATATTTGAGTTGCAATGACAGTAGACATCAGTTTTAACCCCACCCCAGGAGTGACGGAAAGGAACCCTGCAGCGACACCCCAGGTGGCGGAGCTGCTCATAGCCACCGTGAGCCTTTGAGTGGCCTGGCTGAGTAGCCCAGCTGCTGCCACTGATTTAGGGTGAAGGGGAGACTGGGTAGCACACAGAAGGGCAGCACGGAGCAGGAGGGCTCTCCTAAGGTCCCTCCTCAGCGCAGCGCAGAGCTGTTTGGGCACCTTGGCCCTGCACCCTGGAGCAGCTGTCCCTGCTGTGGTGTTCACTTCCTGGGGTGCAGGCTGCTCCCCAAATACAGCTGTGGTTTCTCCATCCTAGTGGTTGATGCCCACTGGGCAGGTGCCACCCTAAGGAGGATGGGAAACATCACAGGTTCACCCCCACAGCTTGCACACAGCTCAGGGCTACCACCCAAGGAGCCCATGCAGAGCCCCAATAGCTGAGAATTTGGATGTGGTGGTGGCTTCGCAGGTGAACTGCTAGGCTATTTGGCCTAAGGATTGGGCAGGTGAGAATACATCGATTTCAGTTAATATCCCAATGGCTTGAATTATAACTTCATAAGGTAAAGATTGTTGCTTTCAAATCTTCCATAATTAAAAATGCAACTCAAATATATTCTTTTCTTGAAATCAGACTGTACAGGGATCCAGATTACGAGGTTGTTTAGTGACCTTGCAGGCAAAGCATGACTGACCATTTAAGCCACTGGCCACCTGGCCTCTGTCTTCTGCAGTGGACATGGCTACCAAGAAAGAAGACTCTTTACTGGTGAATCCAATTCCAACGAAAGTAACATACTGGATGGCCTTCACGACAGCTGAGCAGTGGTGACCTGATTTCTCTGAACAGCAGGACATCCTCCAACACTGTGCATCTCCTAGCAGTGGTAACTATATTCTACCGACTCAAGAATACAGTGTTTAATTTTTTAAAAATGTATTACAGCAAAAGACACATTGCCATCACTACCCCTCAAGCTCCTCCCCTAGCTCCACACACACTTGTCTTACCCTTCTCGCCTCTTTCTGAGGCGGCTCTGGAGCCCTCTTTCACACCTTTAGTTGCACTGCAGAGGCCGCCTCAGTGTCCTCAACCGATCTGAAACATTTACTTTCTTAGTCATTTGTGACTTTGGGAAAGAGCCAGAAAGCTTGTGGTGCCAAGTATGGTGAACAAGGTAGAAGAGAACACACGGGAAACCCTCTGCAGCCCGCCTTTGTGGTGGCACCTGGCAGCAGCCCTCCCGATGCCTTTTCAGAGCTCGTAAGATACCCCTGAAAGACAGCTCCCAGAACTGCTTCTGCAAGTGCCAAGAGCAGTGGGGCCAGTGCATTTGAAGCTACAGGGAGGATCTGAGGGGGATTCATGCCAACATGTCTGACTATAATAAAAAAATTTAAAAAACATTTAACACTTACATATTTTGATCATGCTTTTAGAATTCTTATCAACCTCCACATACACCCAAGGAGCCCATGCAGACCCCAATGGCTGAGAGTGGGGATATGGTGGTGGATGTGGAAGCATCTTAGAAAAAGGGCCACTGCTTGGGCGCAGTTACACCAGCCAAGCCCACGCCTAGGCCACCAGTTTATATTTTATTTTGCAAAGCTTATCTGTGAACAGGCAGACCAGTCCTCAAATGAGTAGGTCACTTGATCCCCGAACGCCAACAAGGACCAAAGCAGAGCTACTGGATGACAATCCCAGCATGCAGTGGCATGAGCTTCCACCTAGCCTCTTTCTTCACCAACGCACTCAAGACGTTCAGACCACAGGTCCATCACGCCGGCTGGGTGTGAGCACAGAGCAGAAGCTGGGTGTTCCACATGGGCTGTGCTAGCACTCCAGCAGGACCCAAGTCCTGCATGCACAGTGAGGATACCCGCCCACTTTAATGCTGCCTTCCCGGGGTGGCTGAGTATTTGCAGGTTTACTCCACTCATTCTTGTTCCTAAGTGTCTCATTTTGGGGGCTCAGTTTCACAGACTGGGTGACTCCTAACAACAGCAGTGTATTTCACACAGTTCTGGGGGTGGGCGCTCCAAGATGAAGGCACTGTGGTGTGGGGGTCTGGTTACTACTTCCTGGCTCACGGAGATCCCCATCTTCTGTCTTCACTACGCTTGTTTTATAAGAATCCTGATCCAGAGTTTGTGACGCCTCCACCTCCCTGAGGCCCCCCTCCTGACCCCTCCACCCTGCATTGGGATTTCAACCTACACCTGGGGCAGAACAGAATACTTGCAGCATGCAGGACAGCTATGCTTTGCCTTCCTCCTTTCTTCTCTCCTTCCTTTTTGAGGTTGTAATGCAGAAATATTTATGTAGGCTGAGTGGAGTTAAGGAAACTGAAAAGATTAATGTAAAGCCCCAGGTTGAGCAATAGCTCAATACCATTCCCAGCCCACACCTAGGGCCAAGGGACGAGCCTTTGTAGAGCCAGAGAAAATGGAACAGCTGGTCTTGTTAATTAAACTGGAAATCATTGCCACTCCCATGGTTCGGCAGCCCCTTTTGAATATGTAAGAAAAGAGTTTTAATTTAAACATGAAACAACACTGCATCTCTGGACACCTCTCCAGCCCGTTGGATCGCAGTCTGTGTGAGCTATTTCTGTCTGTCTCCCAGGTTGCTGATCCCAGCCTGGCCTGCTACTCACAGCTCTTCCCCAACTTGGAGCAGTATGTCTGGTCCCTGAGTTCTCTTTTGAGCCATGATGGCATCTGGTTCCCTCATTGGTGAGTAAAATAAAATGTTTTACTATGTGTTCATCTGATACCAGTAAGAGCTTTGATTTTATCCTTTCAGTTGGGAAAATTATCCTTAAAAATGAAAGCAGCCCTCTCTACCCTGTCACTGTAGAGCGCATCTGACCACGATGCTACCAGGCCTTGTTTCTCAAGCTCCTCACACCACAGAGCCACCAGTAGCAGTGGTGCTGCCAGTGCAAGGACTCTGGCCTGGGAGGGTTTCCTGGAGAAGCTCAGCTGTTGCTGGAACCCTGAGGTACAGAGCAAACCGCACTGCATCACACATTTTAAAATTTGAACTTCTCTTCTTCCCAACAATCCTGAACCCCAGGGGAGGCAGAGGTTCCTTCTCTAACCAGGTGAATTCCCAACTGCCTGAGCAAGCAGGTGCGCCTCCACACTTCCCATCAGCAGCATCCGGGCCTTCATGGTGCCCTGGGGACAGGGCAAGCCTGGCTGTACTATAACCAGCAGTGTGCAGCCCCAGGCCCTGCTCCAGCGGAACACTGTGTCCCCAGCGGATGAAAAAACAAGTCCTCAGCCCAGCACCTTGCTGAGATGGCACATTTAGCATGTGGCAGGCACTGATCCAAATCCATAAGGGTTTCAGTCTGGTATTCCCATTTAAGTACCAACACCAAATGCCCTGCTCCCCCTAGGTGACCAGATCCACAGGAACCACAGCTCCAGGGTACCTTGGGGAGAGCTGTCTCCCCAAGGTTCCAGGGACAAAATGCCTGACACCCAGGGCTTAAAGGCAGGTTTATTTTGGCTCACAATGTAGTTTTGTGTTTGGATGGCAGGGTGGAAGGGCCTGGCACAGGAGAGCTGTTCATATCACAGCAGCTAGGAAGCAGAGAGAAGGGGGCTGGTAGGGAAGGCGATGCATCTCGCCAGCCACACCTCTAGCAACCCCTCTGCAGGCCCAAGCCCCACCCCTGCCAACCAAGCCCCGCCTCCTGAGAGCATAGCCCTTAAAACTACCATGGAGGAGTCCACTTCAGTATCACACCCCCTGACCAGTCCCCACCTCAAAGCCACACCTAGGATTGTAGGAGGCTTGGGCACATATAGGTAGAAACCATAAAAGGAACAAAGCAGCATAATTTCTTTTTTGAATATCCTCCAAGACACATAAAAGTGCAGATACTTTTAGTTCTTCCTTGTGAATGTAAAGTTAAGGAGATAATTCTGTTATATTTTAGGGTTGAAAAATTTTGAAGTCCTATCCCTACATCTGATGATAACATGCTTTGACACTTATGCTCCAGAAATACACACTTGCGAGTTTCCATCTTTCCCTTTCCTTAAATTCGGAGACGAAGGCTCGGAGCCCGCCCAGTGCCAGCATGGGATGAGGCCCTGGGTCCAGTCCCCCTCCAAAGAAGTGAGTTTTATACAAATATTATCTCTACTCAATGACTATGGCAAGGGTTCCCCTCCAGTTTGTGTTTTTATGGATGAATGATTAAAGTTACATAAATGAAGCAGGAAGTCACCAGCAATTCTTTTTTTTTTTTTTTTTTTTTTCAGATTGGCAAATCTTGTTCCTATGAAAACCTGAGTCAGGAGTGAGAGATTTTCTTTGACTTAGTCCTTCGCAGTAGCTAAGACCCCACTTCTGGGTAGAGGATCCCTGAGAGGGGAGCACAGTGGGTGGGTCGGGGCTTCAAGAGGAAGCTCATGCCCTTCTGCTCAGCCCAGAGCAGGCTGGGCACAGTGGGACTCAAGTGTCCTCCCTTCTGCCCTGGCCAGAGCTCATACAGTCTTCACATCCACTGACCATCTAACTTTACAGTGGGAGACAGGAAAGAAACAGCATACAAATACATGGGAGACAAGCGGTGTTTATCTTCCAAGCAAGCTCATCAGGTGTAGAGAGCCGCGAATAGCCGCGCCTGAAAGATGGTGCTGGCTTCCGCCTTCCACCCCCACCTGGGGGTGAGTGCTCTCCATAACAACTTCTCATTTGGCTAAGACTATGGCGTTGCTTCCGCGTACCTGGACCTATCGGCTGTGCCCACGTGGCACTCCGGGGTTGGATGCCCACTGGTTTAAAGCCATGAGCGGGCTTCCCCTCGGAGAGGCAAGAGGCTAGCTAGAAGGCAAGGGGAAGAAGATTGTATAGGGGTCCTGAATAAACCGCGGAAAGAAGAGCTGGGTGTCGCGTCTTCCTTGCTGGCGAGGTTGCGTGCAACAATCAGGCTTACAGTCTCATTGTGCTCCTTTTACTTTTAATTGATTGTTTTGCACTACTGGGGACCAGCCCTGCTTCCATCCCTTCCTCCAATGTATTACTAAGTCTCACAGAGCTCTGGTGCCAGTCTCTCGGCAGCTGTCCTCGTCACATGTTCCTTTCAGACCCATGGGACAGGGAGAGGGTGCCGCATAAAGGGCTCAGGGAGGAAGCTGTCTGGTCAGGGCAAGGACCAGCAGGTCATGAGGTGCAGGGCAGGGGTGTTCCCGCAGAACAGCTTGGTGAATGACAGGAAGCCGAGGGCCTTCTTGTTCCTGTCTTCCTGGGAGAAGTGACCTGCTGTCCCCACATCTGTACACCCCACACTCCTCCTGGGGCTCAGAGCCCCGCTGGGACCTGGAAGAAGCCACACACCTGCAGGTGCTCACAGGAGTCTTTATTAGCCCAGCCCCACCTTCTGGGAGACACAGAGCCAGCCAAGGCACACAGCCCTCACTTAGGTCCTGCCCATGCAGCTGGCACTGCTGTGCCTGTAGTAGGCAGACTGAACAGTCACTTCAGGGCCCACTTTCCTCAGGCATAGAGCTTTATGGGAGTAAAGGCTGGAGTGGAGAGCCCCACTACTCCCCACAGGGAGGAGGTCTAAGCCACAGGACCCAGGCATAGTAGAACAGAAGCCAAGTACTAAGTGGTTCATGGGCCCTGGGGTCACACCCACCACCTTCTCATGGCGTAAGCCCATGCCTTAACTGTAAAGGTTCTTTCAGTCCATGCTGTGAGCAGAATGCACTCTGATGCCTTGGGATCCCTGGGTTCTCTGGGGTGCAAGGACTCAGGTGTGCAGAGCTAGCACCCAGGAGCTTCATCTGAGCATGGGCTAGGAGTGGAGAGCCCGATGAGCAGGCCGTTTCTCTGTGAAGAAGCTTTTCAGCAGCAGCACTTGGCTGAAGCTCACCACAAACAGGGCAATCGTCTCACCAATGGACCAGTAGGAGACTCGGCTGTTGAGGTCCTCGGCTCGGGCTCGGTCCTGTGCCTCCCGGAGCCGGTAATGTGTCTGGGAGTCGATCACTGTCTTCAGAGCCTCATGGATGGTCACACAGGCAGACTCCATCTGGGCAGAAGACATAAGCAGTCACAGTGCTGACTGAGACACAGTGGATGGCAGCCAACAGCCCATCTGCCGCTGACATCGCAGGCTGTCTACCCAGTCCTGTTACTCGGAGGAGCAGGCTCCCCCAAGACCCAGGATGGCAACAACTCGCTGGTGACAGTCAGGAGGTATCAGGGTCAGGACCTGACTTGACTGCATCCTGAGCCCGGGCACGTGAACACTGCCCCTTCTCTTGTTCAGTCCTTGTGAAACATACATGCAGGTCATCACCCTCATCATCAAGCAATGCTGGCTATGCACCCCAGGCCCTAATGGGGAAACTGAGGCTGGAACATACTTCGCTGCAGTATAGGGCTAATTCAGCAGGGCACACCAGACCTCAACCATGTGGACTGACTCGCACTCCTGTTGGGTAACTGACGCCAACAGTTTTAGGTGTTAACACAGGCTGGAAAGGACAATGTCTTCTCAGGTCACAAGCACACAGGTGTGCACACCTACACCTCAGCTCACACCCTACTTCAGAAATCCCTGCACTGCTAAAACCCTATGTGAAAGGAAGAACTTGGAAAACACCCTGACAGGACCTTGAGAGCCCTACTCCATGACCAAGAACCCCGAGGCCTCTGCCCACACACATCCATTAAGCAGCTTTCTTCAGCTGGCTGTGGAAGTGACCACCTGGAGGACCAGCCAAGTGCCCAGGAACACAACAGATGGCAGCCAAATGATGACGCCAGCTGTGCGGTGGCACCAAAAGCTGCCCTGTGAGCAAGAAGCAGCTGCTGCCCATGGCCCATGCTGCTCTATACCTCTTCTGGCCCTGTGGCACCCTGAGCTGGGAGTGGGTGTGGCCAGAAGTCAGTCCACAGCAGATAAGGACATGCAGCTCAGCACCCTCAAAGCTTGCCTGGTGTACAGACAACTGTCCCCAGCCATGATGCCAGGCTGCAGACGTCACTATGCATCCACAGTGCCTCAGATCCAGCCTCAAAGGCAAACTGCCTGCAAAGTACTGTATAAGCAGCTGCAGAAGCCAGTCATGAGAGAGACAGCTGCCCTTTCTCAATCCTCTAATGCCCTCTCGTCTGGCCCCGCAAGAGCTGCAGTGCCTCGGGAAGAGTGGTGTCCCCCGCTTCTGCTCTGGAAAGCTGGGGCTTCCTCTGTCCCTGGTGGCTGCCCCTTTGCTGACCTGTGGCTAGGGGTGAGGAGGACAATGTCACCTAGACAGGAAATTGACATGGTCTGAACTGAGGGGTGGAGGGGCTTCAGCAGTGGGGAGGAGCCCATCTGCTCCAGTATGACTCCCAAGGGTCCTGTAACCTGCTTCTCAGTAGCGTCCTGTGTATCTGAGCACCACCACATACCACATACGACCCTCTTTTGGGACAGTGCCCTCAGCCCATGTGCTGAGAAGGTGGAACACACAGACGTCTGACACCGAGAAAGGAGCAGATGATCCCAGAAGCTCCTGACACAGGGCTGGCTGCAAACGCTGGCTCCAGGCAGGGCTACTTGGTGCAGGTCTGCCTGCTGGCGCTGAAGAGCTTGCTCTCTGCTTGCCTACTAATGTGTTGTGGCACACTGCTATCACAGAGATGGAGCAGGGCCTGAGATGAGAAGAAACTAGGAAGAGGAAACCATGTGCGTCAGGCTACAGCAACTTGTGTCCAAGGTAGGCCAGCACAAGGCTCGTTAGAGCCTCCCAGGACCAACCTATGACCTGGACACAGGCAAACAGCAAGGCAAGCTAATCTCACACATCTACTAACTGGAGGTCCTGGAGACCAGGACAGCGGGTGGGGCTGAGGCCACAGCAAAATGAGTCCAGGAATTTCAAACCAGGTCCGAGACCACCAATTCATCTAAACATCATTAAATGCCTACTTGTCTTCCAGGCATTTCCAGGTGGGAGGTTCTGGGAACCCAGACTCAGTGAGACAGTGATGCACAACTAAAAGGAAAAGGTAGCTAACTGGAATGAAATTGGGAAGCATTAACCAGAGAGAAGTGCAGAGCTGCAGGGAAGAGGGCCAATCCTATCAGGTGGGAGGGACGCCAACACAGAAAGTCCAAGCTGCAACCTGATGGGCTGTCGGGTCTCCCAAGCACCAGCAGCATAGGCCTGGAAATTACCCAGTCACCACAGTCCTACCAGAGATGAGGCCCCCACTTCTGGTCATCATGTCAAGGAGGAGTGAATCTGGAATGCTGAGGTCAGGGGACTCAGCAATAAAGGAGGCCTCCTGCAATTAGTGGGCAGGGTGGACAAAGACGTGTGCACTCACATGTGTGCATGCCATGACTGTGTGTGCGTACGTGTGCATGTAAGTATGTAAACGCACACACACACACACACACACACCATTTTACTCCTATGAACCCACATGGACTTGTCTGTGAATACTAGGAGAGCATGCACTTGGGATTCCAGGCCAGAGATCCATTCTCCAGTTTCTACTACTGTATGGAGCTGCAAGTATACTCTGGACGTGGCAGACTGTAGCTCCTTAGACCAACAAGCCCGGGTTGGATGCAGCAGTGTTGGATCATGACTTCTCAACACTGCCACCCTGAGACCTCGGGCACTGATCACATCCAGGCCCCAAGCTCATATCTAGGAGTCCCAGATGCCCCAACAACGAAAGCCTATTTCCTCAGCTGCTGAGGTCTTGGCAACTCAAGTCAGAAAGAAGCCTTTTCCCGTTTATTTCTAAAAGTGTTAGGCAGACCCCAGCCTACTTCTAGGGCGATAAGAGACAGCAGCCAGAATAAAAAAGGCCCCATGCCCAGCTGACCAAAGCCAAAGGTCCCCACTGTCATCTCTGCTCCACTTGTGAACAATAAACTCCTAACAGAGAGACAGCTCACTTTTGCAGAAAGCCCACCTACCTGACTCTCCCATAAACACTGCTTGTACCCTCCAGACCTCTAGTCTAGCAAGTTCCACCCTGGCCACAGTGCCACAGTGAACTGGCCCAGCAGGAGGATGTGTTAACACCTGCACTGGTGGACTTGGCTCTAGGCAGAGCCCAAAGAGCTACAGAAGTGGCACAGATGCCTCTGCTGAGGTGGGAGAGGCAGAGGGAAGGGCTTCAGGAAGCATGAGAGGGAAGCCTGAGCCACTCTCCTCCACAACAGTCAGACCCCAAGGCTCTAACTCGGGAGAGAATTCTCCAGGACCTACCTCATCACGCCCTTCTCTGACAAGCCCACCCTGTGCCATTCACGAGGGCATCTTCAAGTCAAACTTGTGATGCCTTCCAAGAAGAGGCTGTTTTGGTGGCTGCAAAGGACACTGAACACAAACCCTGCCCTCAGCCAGTCACATCACCAGCCACCTGGGTGACTCGGCCTCTTCAATAGCCAGTGCAGAGGCAGAAGGGCATGTCTGTGCTGGCCAGTGCAGCCTTTAGGAAAGAGGGCAGATCCAGCAACCTAAGCAGTTATGCCCAGCCACAATCACTGCTCCCCAGAAGGGCAGCCAGATCTGACTTGGCTGTCTGTGGCTCCATAGCCCCTGGCCTGGGCTCTGGAATAAGCACAACTAGGGTCAGCTGATCCTGTCTTACAGGTTCCTCAGGACCCTGACAGTCATTCAACAAGCACTTGGTGAACTGCACCACGCCTTCCTCATAGGGAGAATACAAGGGAGATTCTGGAGCCCTGCCCACGGGAAGCATTGGCCTGCAGGGAGGGAGTAGGAAGGCAGGATGAAGGAGGAGACAGGGCCAAGTCCTAACAGGCACCACAGCAGGCAGCAGGACTGGGTGGCTATCTGAGTCCCAAAACCTTCCACGGGGCCCAGCTAACAAACAGCAGGGAGGTCAGATGGAGAGCAGAAACCTTTGGGGCCATACTTGTGGCCCTGTCACTCACCTGGGTGAGAGCTGTGACCTTGTTCCCCATGTCTGGGAGAATGGGGGGCTCGTCGCCCACTTGGAAGTCAAAGTACACAGTCTTGTGTGAGAAGGTGGAGAACTCATTGCTAAAGCAAAACTGGTAAACGCCCTTGACCTCGGTGCGGTAGGTGAAGCTGTCATACTGCTTTTTGGTTTCCCTGTAGATGATGTTGCCCAGAGGATCCTCCATGTAGCAGTCGACATCATAGTGGCCTCCAGTGATGACCTGACACACAGACAGTGAACTGTCATTGAGGGACAGCCAACACCTACCAACACTGACCACACCCCACACTCAGACCCTACAGACTCATGTCACTAAGCTTTAGACATACTGCTGCCAAGTGGCAGGGCTGAGATTTGAATCCATGCCTGCCTCACCCCAAAATGTTTGCTCTGTAGGAACAGTTCTACCAGAGACAAAACTAAGACTCCTGTGGGTACACACAGAGCAGCAGAGCTGCAATCTGGTCTGAGGGCTATGGGCTCCATCTCTCAAATCCTCACATTGGTCTGCTGTAGGAACAAACACACCCTGCATGGGTGCCCTGCCCAAGTCAGGGAGTGAGGCTCTGAAACCAGGAGGAAGGTGGGTTGAGGGAACAGCCTCAGGCTCCGCCATGTGAACTATGTGGCCCTGAGCGAGTGACCTGGAGGGCAGGCAAGCAGACACCATAGGCCTGTGGATCCTGCTGGGCTGTGGGGAGGGTGGGCGCAGTATGGCATCTAACATGCCTGACACACAGCAAGTGCCAGCCAACTACTGGAAATCTCAGGCAGCACACACCCCTGAGGATGAAAGTAGAGAGGTGGCCTCTGGCCTTGAGCCACCAGGGCCAGGCAGGTGTGGTACACACTGCACCTGCTGCTTCCCCCTCTGGTCAGCGACAGACAGCCCAAGCCTGGGTCACTCTCTGCTTTCTGAATGGTCCAGTAGCTGAATGCAAGACACAGGGACATACAGGGAGAAGCTCCATGGAACCAGCCAGCACAGCAGGGGTGGGAGAGACCTCGGGCATCATTAGTTCAAACTCTCCTTCACACAAACACCAAGACCTCCAGAGGCCACATGGCAAAGGTACAGTGGTTAAGCCATAGCTTGTGCTCCAGCTGCCACCTCCCCCCAACACTCTCCTACTGAGAATTAGGGACCACATCACTTCCATTCTTGGGGCTGGTGTGCAACCCAGTGTTGTGCCCCCTTGTTCCCAAACTACAACTGTCCAGTCAAATTACTGCATACTTTCAGAAAGCTCCTTGTGAGCAGTGAGTGTCCTGCGGCTGCGTGTTCAAACCCATGTGGCTATCTCTTGACAAGGGACTTGGTCCAGACAGGGGCCAAGTGACGTCTCAGGCTCTCGATCACAAAACGACCACTTTTCTGTTATTACACTTGGGTTGCCTGTGTTCACTCTGACACATACACGAGAAGTGGACAGACCGATGACACACCTTAAGTCCACGAGCACTGGCCTCTCTTGGGGGACTGGCTGCCCCATTCCTCCTGCCCATACCCACTCATCCCAAAGACCGCCAGCAGTTGCCCCTCTACCCTGCGACCCTGGTCCTCCCTGGGACCGCGGCTCCACCCACAAGGTCCCCAGGACCTGACCAGCAGCTGGGCCCTGACATCTTAGAGTGTCCGCTGAACCTTAGGGTGGAGAGCGAGGTACACGATGCGGGGAATGGGTCAGAACCCACATCCTCCCCGGGCCGCAGGGTCACCCGCCCGCACCTGGTAATCAAGCGACAGCCGCACGCCCTGCTCCACCTCCTCGTGGAAGCACTGCCTCGCGCTGTCCGGCAGCTCAAAGGTGAGCTCGGCGCCCCGCAGCCGCTCGGCGCGCAGCAGCAGGAGCAGAAGCAGCGCGGCGGCGGAGCGAGGGGCGCAGCCCATAGTGCTCCGCTCTGCACGGACCCGGAGAGCGCGCGAGAAGACGTGGCACTGCGGCGGCGGCGGCGCTTCCGGGCAGGCGGGCACCAGTGCGCAGGCGCCAGCGCCGAGCTGGGCTCAAGAGCTGCGCGCGAGCGAGGGCCCCGGGAGGGGCGGAGTCACGCAGCGGGCGCCGTTGGCGCTCCCTGGACCTACGCGTGCGCAGTGCGAGGCCTGGCCGCCGGGCGCAAGGGCGGCTCACCTGACCAGGCGCAGCTCCCGCCCAGGCTGCCTCTGTGCGGGCTGCGCTGATTCGCTGCCGTCGCCTGAGCCTCTAGAAAGCAGTTTTTGTCTTCCAGATCTAAGGTGCATAGCAGCTAGGATGAGGGAACTCGAGAACCATTAAGCCTTTGTACCTTTTTCCTTCCGTTACCTCCTTTTCCTCACCTCCTCCTTCCTTTTCTCCATTTTCTTCCCTGGAAAACGAACCCAGGATCTTCACAGTTACATCCCCAGCCAGCTCTCCATGCCTACCTCCACCTTTTGTATCTTTCACTTTGGGGCAGGGTCTCATAAATCACCGAGTTGCCCAGGATGGACTTCAACTTGTGATCCTCCAGTCATCTAGAGTGCTGGCTAATATTTCATTCTCATTATTAATATTAATTATTCATTATTTTCATCCCCATCCCCTTTCCAAGGCAAGTGTTCCAGGTGTGACAGGGTGGGATTAAGATTACAGGTTGTACCTGCTTGGGAAAACAGCAGGCACACGCTCAAGGGCCTCACGGAAATGGGAGTAGAGGCAGGTACCTTGGATTAGGTCAGGACTGCCTGAAGTTCTTTTGGGATAAAACTTAAATTGTTTCCTTTTCACCTCCCCAAAGAAACTGATTTAGTGTCTTTCCATGACTGCTGACTTGAGATTTCTCGTTGTAAGTGTAACTCCAGGGGTCCAGGAAAGATGTAATGTAGTGTTGCTATTTACTGAAGAATTTTTTTCAGGAGAGGATTATTAGATGTGTTTGATTTCAGCAAGGAATGTCCTGTTCTCATATCCTTCGTGTAGATATGACTGTAGTGCTTATTAGCAGGTGCGTTTAGCCCTGGATTAAGGGCCACTGCTTGTGAATGTAGTGTGAAGGCTGTGATATACTGCGCATATCACGTAGTTCTTATGTATGCACTGGCTTGTGTTAAACTTGGAAGAGTCATGTAGTGAATATCTTGAGTCTCTCCCCAGCCTCTGTCCTGTTTTTCAGTGACTGGGAGAAAACATGGCAGTAATCCTCTAGATGCATCCAGTGGGAAAGCACAAAGATGTCAGAGCAAGGCTGCCTGAGCCAGCTGGAGGGCTAGGGTAAGACTAACAAAAAGAAACTCTTCTGGGTTAAATATTAAATGGTGCCCCAAGTTCTAGGCAAGCACTTGCATGAGTTCCAAGGAGGGGAGCCTGGGTCACAGCAGCCCGGGTCAGAGCCAGCAGATGTAGTCTACAACATGCTGGATGTGAGACCAAGGATGGGGAGTAAAGCACAGCATGGCTTTGGTGGGTAGTCTGTTGTTTAGAAAACATTGACACTAAGGGCAACAGTCCTGCAGTAAAAATGAGCAGAGGGTACCAATGAAATGGGGGCAATGTCATGGGACAATAATTAGGAGACCAGGAAAGCTTGTCAAAGGATAAAGGGCTTGCTGTAGAAATGTAAAAACTACTAATGGAAGGGAGTATCAATTCCTAAGAGTTTATGTAACAGCAGTCCCAGTGCCTGCTGTTTAGCACTCTCCATGTCCCATTACAGTGCCAACTGATACTTCACATTGATTAAACTCTAGAGTAATGATGCTGAAAAAAGAGAAGCATTTCTTCCCATTTGGCAAGGAACAAAGAGCAAGAAGCACAGGGAGTTGGATTAAATGGCATTTTTTGTCTTTTGCTGTGCTTCAGTGGTTTAAGCCAACAGTGATTTATAACTTCCTTTGGCTTTGTGGGTTATCAGGCAGTCTTTCCACTTCAGGGTTTTTTGCCAATATTGATTTTGTAGCTGCATGGGCATTGGAGGGTCCTCTGGGCTTGGAGGTCCCAAGGTGACACTGGATGGGGAGGCCTCTTTTCACTTACAGTAGGCCACACTAATTTCTTACTTGACATGCACAGGAGACATCCCAAGGGGACCAAAGAAAAACACCAAAGACTTCTGAATCCTAACTCCAGAACTTTCCAGCATTGCTTTCTCCAGGTCTGGTGGCCTGAGCAAGTCCCAAAACTAGCAGAGTTCAGAGAGGTGAAGAAGTAGATCCTACCTCTAGATGGCAGGATTGCCCAGTGTTGTTGCAAAGGAAGCACCTACTAGGATGGGAGGAACAGTTTCCTGCAGAACCTGGACTCATGTTGTCTATGGCCAACACAGGAATTGAGCCTAACCTGCCCAGCTGTGAAGGCTCTATGCTTCCCACCAAGCACACCACTTCTCCTGCATCAGGCTTCGCTTGTTCTCTGTGTTCCATGTGCAGACTTGGCCCTAGACCTGAATCTGACTCAGAGGTGTATCAGCTCAGTGTAAGAAATGACTTTCTGGTGCTGGAAGACTTCCTCTGGAAGGGAATGAACAGATGTAGGAAATGTTTAATATCTGCAAATATTCAGGCAGAGAGAGGTTGAAGTTGACCAACCACTGGAATCCATGGAGAAGATTCGTGAACCAGGTACTATAGACTGTGGATGACCTCTAAGTTTCCTTCCAAACTTTGTATTCCACAAAATATGGTAGAGGTTACTAAGAGTAGAAAAACTTGGAAAAAAAATTTTTAAAGCATTATATGTCCATGTTAGTGCTGAGGGGACTACAATGAAGAACTTAATAAATACATTTAAAAACACAGGACAAGATTGGGTGTGGTGGTGCATGCCTGCAATCCCAGCACTTGGGAGGCTAAAAACAGGAAGATCACTACAAGTCTGATCTGTGTAGTGTGTCCCTGTACTAAATACATTTTTTAAAAAAATGACAAATACCAACACTTACTCGTGAGAAAACCTTTTAGAGAACCAATTATAATGGAGCACTTAATGTCACAAAATATCCATAAAAACCCTGGAGCAGACTTCATGATTAATGATAAGCATCAAAATCTTTCCCTTTAATATTAGGGATCAGACATAAATGGCCTGCTACCACAACTGCTGCCCATAGTTGTTCCAAAAATTCTAGGTGGAAAGGCAAGGCAAGAAAAAAGAAAAGGCTGAGGACTGGAAGCATGAAATTGGGCTGGTGTTTGTCTCTGAGAGGATGGAGGAGGCAGAGGGTTGGAAGTGATACAGAGGCCTTTGTGAGTATTCCACTTTAGTTTGGTTTCATTGGACTGCACACCTATTTTCTGTAATTTCTCATGCATTCTAATTTTGTGATTTTAGCAGATTGAAAAGGCTAGTAACTGCAGGACAAGGACATGGGCAGCCCAGGCTGTGCCCTGAAGAAGACTGCCATTGTCCCCTATGACAGAAGCACTCCGAGCCAGGTCAATACTATCCGTGCCTCACACACACAGTTGATGCTGAGGAAGAACAGCAGGGATTTACTGTGTGTAGCCTGACTAAAGAAAAAAAAAAAAGCTGCAAACCAGTTCTCATAGCCATGGAACTAGAACTGAGACCAGCCTCTCCCAGTACAAGCCAACTAAGAAAGGTGCAAATGCTGCTCTTCTGAAACTTACCACCTTCTCCAGAACAATTGTTTTTATAGCTGTAATTCATTGAAACATCTTTCCTATGAGGAAGAAGCAGCCTGCCTTTTATCACAGAACCCGAAGCAGGCAGATATCCTTGTCTCTCTGTTCCTGATCCCGAGGCATGTGGCTGTGTGCCCAGGATGTACCAACTTGATGCCTCTGGGTCTGGATCTTGAGGAAAACAGGTGATCAGGGGTGAGTGATGTAGCGAGTGCTCGAGTGCTCGTGGCTGCACAAGTCAGTGCCCCTGGCTCCCTGGGCGGATGGCCCTGTGATCTTCTCTTGCTGGCTAACCTGGCTTTTCACCTTCATTCCTAAGCTTCTTTGAGTCCATCTCCACTCTTCCACTGATTCTGTGAAGTTTGAGGGTTATAGAAATTGAAATGAAACCCATTGTGTATTGTCCATTACCCCAGAGTGGTTACAAAGTTAGATTTTGCCCCAAATGGAAGAAGAGATAGAAAATCAGAACTCACTGAAACCTGTTAAGGTAATTCTAGGAGAAAACTGAGCAGTTTTGGGATCACACCACTTGGGAGGTAGGCTGGGCATTTCAAAAGCCAGGCCCAGGAAGTCTTTTGAGACAGATTTGCCCCAACTTTTTGTGTTGGTAACATGTTTGAACACAAAAAAATTTGTTCTCTATCTCCTACAAAGTTTCAGGATATTGGCAAAATGTAGACAACTTTTCTGACAGCACCTCTCATCCAACTGCCAATGCAGTTCATGTTCCTCACTGAAAACTCCTGAGCCTGGCCTTTCCCATCTGCATTCTTGTTGGCATCATGGTTTTCTGAGCTCTCATAGAATCACTCATCAGGCTCTACTTACTGTGTTCTAAGTCTTCTCTAGTTGGCATTTCCAAATTTTCAAACTCTTCCAATAAATTAGTTCCAAAGGCTTCTAAACCACATAGTCAGGCTGGGGAGATAGCTCAGCAGTCTAAGTGCCTGACTGGCAAGCACAGGGATTCAGGTTTGATCCCTGGAGCACATGCTGTACTGCTCCCGGAGCTGATCCAGCCACCAAAACCAGGTGTTGTGGCACTGCCTGCAATCCCAGCACTGGGGAGGCAAGACAGGAAGAACACCATGAGTCCAAGTTGTGCAGCAAGGCCCTGTACCGATTAATGAAAAAAGTTAAACCACATAGTCTGTATCTCATGCCATATAGAGAAACTGACTCAAACAGATCAGAGACCTAAATATAAATCCTAAATCTATGAAATTTCTAGAAGGAACTATAGGATAAAAATCTTTATGACCCTGGGTCACGTAAAGACTTCCTAGATAATAGTACCAAAACACAATCTGTAATGAAAGAACAAACTGATAAAAGTTGTAATTGCCCTTTAAAAGATTCTATTAAGAGAATCTTTTAAAACAAGCCCCAAAATGCAACAAGATCCTTGAAAAGCATACACTGATGAAAATCTTCATCCAAAATTCATATAAAGCTCTCAAAAATCAACAAAAACATTATTTTAAGTAAGCAAGAAAATAGACATGTTAGCAAAGATGGTGTGAAGCATATGCAATGATACTCAACATTATTAGTCAATAGAAAAATCTAAATTTAAACCAAAGATGAGTAGCTCCACTGAAAATGACTAATCGTACAAGCACTGGTGGAGAAATGGAGGAGCTATGACTCTCATACAGTGCTGGAAGGAGCACTGGGACGCAGTTTCATAGTTTCTAAGATTTTATATACACATCTATGATTTAGTCACTGCATTCCTAAGCACTTACAGAGAGAAAAGAAAGTGTATGTCTGTATAGAAGCTTACACTTAAAAGTTTGTAGTAGCTTTACCTCTAACAGCCCCAAGCTGGAAATAACCCATACACCCTTCCAACAGTGAATGGGAACACACTGTGACACTCCCACATTCAGCCCTAAGAAAGAATGAAATGCTGGTATGAGAACTTATGTGAATCTCTAGCTACTTGTACAGGGCGAAATCACTTGGCAAGAAAGAAGGCCTACTACAGTTAGATAAAGCTCCAGGGAAGGCGAATTAGAGTGTGCTGATGGGAAGCAAGTTAGTAGTTGCTGGTGCAGAGTGTGAATCCAGTTTTGGTGGTGATGGACACTTTTGTTGCCTCCTGGTTCATGGCTCCAGCACTGTGGTCTTGAGCAAGTCACTGAGTCTTACTGCACCCTGATTTTGGCTGAGATGGAGGTGCATCTGTTCGCACACGCATGTATATACACACACACATGTGTAATTCTGACAGCTTTACCAGCCGAGGGCAAAACCAGGTCACTGTCACCACAGTGTTCATCTGGGTTGGTTCCCACTGGTAGGACCTTGACACCTTGCCAGTAAAGTGGTTATTCCACTGAGCCATCTCCCCGGCCCCCAGACCTTGACACCTTGAAGCCTTCATCTTTCGCTTTTCCTTCATTCCCTTCCAAGCCTGTCTCATAAGGTCACTCTTTTCTCCACGAAGCACCATTAGGTTTGAATTCCATGATTCCAAATTACCCTTCCACACTTCATCTGCTGGGCTTAGACTACAGAATTACCTTCCACCAAGAAAACCCCATGAGAAATCTGATTGTTTTGGCTCTGTTGAGCTAAATGGGTGTCATGATAGCCCCCCCAGCACTTCTTCATCTCCTGAGGTCTAGCCCTTGCTCTGACACCCTTCAGCAGCAGGTAGAATGGTGGCTCTGATCTTGCACTCTCTACATGCACATCCTATTGGGTTACTCAGACATGGAGTGCTGCAAGTTTCTCTACATCACTTTTGGATGTATGCAATCTCATATTGCCTTACTAAATCCACTAGCACTGGTGAATTTAACAAAGCTGACAGGAGGTCGCTGGCATCCCTGTGGAGCTCTCTCCCTCTGCACCCTGAGGAGCTCTATGTAGTCATAGTGTCCAGAGGCCTCGCCCTGGGCCTTCCTGCCCAGCATGACCTGACACAGCTTCCCAGGATGAACCATGAAGCTAGTTCTTTCTACAGACTTGCTCTGGAGAGGAGAAGGTTCCGCCAAGGGACTGCAGGCCTCTACACCTGCTGTCAGCCTAACAGATGCGTCTCATCCACCACCAGCTGTCATGGCCTGAACCTCATCTCTCTTCATGTCTCTGCCGTCTTCTCTCCGTCATCATCTCTCTTCAAAGGACTTAGGAATAGTATTAGCCACCTTTCCTGATGGCAGAGGTGGGAAAAGACATACTAAAATTGCTTCTTTTTTGTTATCAACCAATTAATTTCAGTAGTCTAGAGGAAAATTTACAGGCAGCTTGTCCATAGACTCACAAGATTCTAGAGTCCAGAACAGCGGGGAGATCTGTGGGCCCCTTACTGCTCTTGTCACTCTGGCTCTTGTAGAGGAATGAAGTCACCTACATCCACACTGATCAGCATACAGAGCCTGAGGGATGCACAGAGGCCATGAGTCCATCTTGTTGCTAGATGCAGCCTGGAGTGGCAAGGAGTGGGGAGCATTCACCCTTGCTTGGCCTCACTTTCTCATTCGCTGTGCCTGTTTACCAGGAGAGGAGCCCTGATGTCTATGTAGTTTAAGATTCACATTTAACTGTAAAATATTGAGTGCTTGTTAAGATTCCTGTCACTAGGCAATCGTATCTATGCCAACTTAAAGAAAAAGTAATTTTATCCTGGAAATTTCACCAAAGAAAATAACTACTACTGAAAGTTTGCAATAGATCTTTTATTGACATATTAGACAGTTTCAATATAGGGACTTTGACACATCTTTGAGTACACCCTTAGCTTGAGACTGGGCCAGGGCACTGCAAAGGGCCAGTTTGCAGCACTGACACACCAAGAGGAGCTCCGATACATGGCGGCCCTCGCAGAAAGCGCCACAGAAATCTACAAGGGTTGGTGGGTTTTGTTAAGGCTTTGGAATGTCTAGACGTTAAACAAAGACTTTAAACATTAGACTCACATTCTGGATTATATTTTAATAAACAGTCTAGAAAACCGTAAGTGGATAGATCACTGAAACTTTAGTTCACAGCTAACTTATATAGTGACTCTAGGATTCCAAAACAAAAAAAGCTAGCCTCTGATCTATAAAGCATATTTGACTCTAAAATATGCTTTTGAAAAGCATTCTTGTGTGATTCATTAATGCGAACAAAATCGCTTATTTATGCATAAACCATGACAAGGTATGTTGCCATTGTACTATTGTGGAACAAGCCTAATTCAGCTAATGCACTGTTAAGCAGTGTTGGAGAAGGGGCTGCCTGGTGTCTGCCAGAGGAGGCTGGTTGGAAGGTCATGCTGAGATGCAGGCGGGGATTGCAGGAGAGCTCCTGACTTGACTCTGCTTCTGTTCAATGGACCAGACACACTGATGAAGCCACTCCCCATGTCTGAGCTACTTACCACAAATGAACCCAGCTCTCCTCAGGTAAATCAGCCTTCTGAGTCTTGGCTCCTATGCAGGGACTTCCTGTGCCCATGGCAGGGTAGTTTTAACTGGCACTGACAATAGCTGGAAAAAATACTTCTCTCTCTCCTCTCTCCTTCCCTCCCTCCCTCCCTCCTTCTCTCCCTCCGTCCCTCCCTTTCTCTCATGAGCTGATGGATGCAGTGGTTGTACAATTCTTTCACTAAGGTTGGAAGCTATTTCTTTACCTATAATCCAGCCACTTTGGTAGGAACTACTGACAACTGAGTGGCTCTGGAAACCAGCTGGTGCCCACACTGAGCCAGATTCTCATGCTGCACATCTGCATCACTGTATGTCCTTTCCTCTCACTTTCTGCCTATCCTGCAATGAGCAGAGGCCTCTGGTGCTCGTGTTATGACTGCTTACCAAGAATCTGAAGGGCATATCCAGTTGGCTCTGTGGCTCTTGGCACATTTCTACTTGTGCAGTTGCTTTGCCAGGGTGCTGTTGCCCTCAGGAGGCACCTGGTCAGGTCTAGGGACCTTGTGCTTATCACCCTGAGAAGCAAGGTGCTGCTGCCTTCCGGGGCACAGTTAAATACACTATGATGCGCAGGACAGATCTCACTCCAGCAGAAGTTAGCCAGCCTCAGCTATCAGTGGTGCTAGGGAAAGAACTTGCCCTAATAGAATCACAAAACTAAGCACTTTGTAACTAACATTAATATTTTGTTGGGGTTATTTAGACACATTTCAAGGAAATGTCTCTATAGAATTGGTGTGATACACAGAGCATATACAGCAGGATGTTTTACTTTACAAATAAGGTTAGGAATCAGGGTTTATAGGACTTGTGGGAATCTCGAAGACGCTGAGATCTTTGAGTTGGACTTTACTCTGTTTTGTACAATATTTATTAACAGATTTTAAGACTTCTATGGATTCTAGAAATGCATTTAAATTAGCGACATTATATCCAACAGTGTTGGCCTGTGCTGGGCACACAGTACCCTGTGCCACTTTGTTCTCACCAGAACCTTGCAAAACATATAATACTGATTCCATTTTACAGATGAAGGAGCAGAGGCTTGAGATGGGAAGCTAATCCCTCATGGCCACTCTGTAGTAAAGATTAGGGTGTAAAACCAAGCCTGGCAGACTCAGCTCCTCTGCTCTTCCATCTGCATGGCTCTATCTCTAGGGACAGCTAAAACTTCAACTATGGAACAAGTAGCACAGCTTGGCTACATGAGAGGAGAAATACATGAGAAGAAAACAAGAATATTTGCATTTAATTTAGCAAGTGTGCTAAATTTCTGCTCCTTCTTTGGATTTCTTCAAAGTGTTTAAAGGGTGCTGCAGATTGTTTCGACAAATCTCTCACCACCCAGGTAACTTAGGCAAAGGAGAAACCAGACGTTCCTTGTGTTGCCCAGATCCCTGAAAGGGAAATAGCAGTTCGCTCTCACTGTCACCCTCCAGCAGTCAAGCCTCAGGGGCTGCTGTGCAGAGCCCATGTTTCCCATTGTTCTGGTCCCACTGAGTTCTCTCAAGCATAACTGGGAGAGCATTTTGGGTCTATGAGTGACGTGATGTTAGAATTCATGTTAGTTAGCTTTGGTTGCCACAAACTTTGAGCATGTGGACTTGGCAAACTGTGCTGGCATGTGAGCAAAGCCTGCTTGCAGAGACTTGAAGTAGTCTGGCCATGCCAGGTAGCACCACAGCAAGGCAAGGGGCAGTGCCACAGGCCAGGTACTTTCTTTTGGGAGAATTCTGCTTCTATGCCACTGACGAAACCACATACAGCAGTTTAGGGCTTGGTTTTGAGGTTTTGCATATTCCAAAGAATGTCAAAGCCATTACCTTTTTAGGCACTTTACAATGACCAAGGACATTCAAGGGACATCTCATGGTCTAAATGTGTGTTTTCTGTTTGTCGTACAGAAAATAACAGGTGTCCATAACTTCAGTCATTGTGTTTGCCATGTGATCTAACTGCAAAGGTTCTATTCTTTCAGATAACTTTTTTCTTATAATTTTATCTCTAAAGCCTAATTTTCCTGAGCTCTTTTCAAGTAGGGCTATAAATCCCAGGGATCATTTCAGAAGTAAATTACCTAAAATAATCCCTGTTTATTTTAGAAGCAAGGCAGCACCTTGTTTCCATGTCCTCAGTTGTGGTCACACAGCCTTACAGAGTGGTTGGGATGCAGAGGCTCTGCATGGTTGTCTAAGTCTGGATTTTTGGTCCCTCCCATGAAAGACAGAGGTGGGGAAAGTTATTTGGAAAGGCTCTAGGTCATGACTACTTCAAAGCCAGACAACTGCTGCATCTGCTCAATTTGCATGGAATGCCTTCGGAGGAGCTTCTTGGTACTTCTCAAATCAACCCTCTTTGGTGAGCTTGGAGCAATAGGAACCATAGATTTTAAGCCACTTGCCAGTGGAGAAGAAGGTTTGCTAGTAGATCTAATGTCTGGGATCAGGGGGTTCAGGTTCACATTCAGAGGTGGAAGGAATCCTGGCCTGGTATGAGCAATGCGGTCTAGGAGCAGAGTCCCAGAACCTCGTCTTTCTAGAAGGTGTTTTGGGCGGTGCCCTGAGCTGGGGGAGGTACTAGGCACAGCCTCCAGAGACTCCCGGGAGCCCTGGAAGAGGGACATGGGGGAGCCGTTGAGCTTCTTTCTATCCAAGGGACCTTCGCCTGACTCAAGGGGAGTAGAGTCACTTGGGTCAGGCCCTGGCTCCAAGTCTAGGTCATAGAGGTCATTTTCCAGCTGTTTGAGGGATGCTGGCTCTTTGAGAGAGGAGGGTCCTGATGCATTCACACTACCCCTCTCTTGGTCAGCAGGGAGGGTTCCTCTCCGGGCCAGGCGTGAGTGGAGAGGGGGGGCCTTTCCAGGGGATTGGTGCTGAGGGTGCTGCAGATTTCAGAATCTGCTCCGTGACGGTGGGGAAGAGGTCTTTGCCATCGATACTGTTGGTTCTGGACAAGGGCCCCCTCTTTAAGGGAAAGGACACATCACCTAGGTTCCTTACGACCTCGCTGTCTTTGCTGGCACCCTGTGTTTTGTCCTGATGCATGGAGGTGGCTAGCACAGAGGGTGCAATGAGGCCCCAGGGCTCTGACTGCAGCCTCTTCAGTTGAGGCAAACGGGCCCTCTTGAGGGTGCCAACTTTCCTGGTGGGCGATCCAGATTCAGCAAGAACCTTTGCAGTATTACCATCACTTGGGTGTCCTGTTTGGAGGCTAAAGAAGTCATCTCCCTTCTCACTGGGGGAAGCCTTCAGCTCTAGGTTGCAGGGGGAGGTGCCCAGGGGGAGGGACTGTCTTTTGTCCCCTCTGGGTGAAGGAGGGGTGTTGAGATACTGCTTGGTGGTTTTGGTGCCTGAAGAGGACTTGTCTGTTGTTATGATGATCACTTCCTTCCCTTTGGCCTTGCAGGCTTCCAGGAGATAACCCAGCACTTCCTGGTCATCTGCACTGATTGCGTAGACCAGAGTTGAGGCTCCAGTGTGGTCCTCCAGACTGGGGTCTGCGCCATTCTCCAGTAGCAGGGAGACCACTGTTCTCCCGGCTCTCTGGATGCAGGCGTGGATGAGCGCAGTCTTGCCAGTCTTATCCTGGATGTTGGGGTCCGCCCCACTGTCCAGCAGGTACTTCACCATCTTGGGCTTGCTGGCACTCTGCTGGTCTGTGTGCCCCGTGATGCAGGCCACCATCAGTGCGGTCTCGCCTTTGTCGTTGCTCTCATTGATGTAAGCGCCACCTTCCAGCAGCAGCCTGGTCAGCCGGAGCCGCCCCAGCCACACAGCCTTCAGCAAGGAGTTTCCGTCAGTCCTCAGTTCAGTGTCATCATCCATCCTGTTGCCTGCAACCAAGTCTCTGAGCCAGGGAGGTGATCAGACCTAGCAAGAGAGAAGCAAGGCACATTATGCATTCTCTCACCTGTCTGTCAGAGCAACCACTTCAGGGAAGCCAGGAACCAAACTCAGAGCCTTGTGCTTGTCAGGCAGGTGCTGTGCTATGGAACTATGTCCCCAGCCCTCATAGAAGCTTTGTGAAGCTTTTGTAAGATGGTATAAAACATTTAACTTCTTTCAACACTTTTCACTTCTTGGAAGTCCTAGCTAGGATTTTGGGTTCAAATCTTATACATCCATAAGTTTATATCCTCCAAGCTCTGAAGACCTGAAGCAGGACCTCCAAGGACCAACTCATGAAAGATAATGTATGTTGAAAAGGCACTTTCTTCCAGCCCAACCTTTCTCCCTGGCTTCACTTTTTAAAATTTTTTTTACTTTTTATTTTTGGCAGGACCGGGAATTGAATTCAGACTTGTGTACTTGCTAAGGAAGTGCTTATTCCACTGAGTCATCTCCCCAGCCCCCTAAATAATGTGAACAATCTTTTTTTTTTTTTTTTTTTTTTTTTTTGGTGGAACCAGGGACTGAACTCGGGCCCTTGCGCTTGCCAGGCACATCCTTATTCGACTGAGCCATCTCCTGGCCCCCCCTGACCTCACCTTTTGAACATCATCTACCGCATCTCCAACCTCAAACTCTACCTACCTTGAAATCAATCTTATTTCTCAAAGGCAATGCTTTCACCCTGTTGACACTGCTCATGTTTCTAATTATAAGGTCTTCCTGTTCTTCTTTAATTATTCATCACCCTTCAAATTGCAGCTCAAATGTTGCTTCCCTTGTAATCAAGAGGAAAATCACTGAAGATCTGAGAAGGAGATTGAGTAAAATTACAGTCACTCTTATCCAGACTACATAAAGAATACCTACAAATTACTTGATTCAAAAAGGATACCCATATGACCAATAAGCACATAATAAGGCACTCAGTCTCATTACTGCTGAAGGAAAATCAAATTAAAGTACAACAAGACACCACAATATTCTCTCCAGGATGGCCAGCATTAGATGGAATGATAGTATGAAGGGTATGAGGTTGGGAGGCAGCAAGAATCTCCCGAAAGTTTTAATTGAATCCAAGAAGAACCAAAGGCCAGTAACTTCACTCTCAGGTTCATACCTGTGGTTGATTGTAAGATGTGGCCTCAGAATCCTTCCACACCAGGACATGTGTGTCCTGTCAAGTTGGTCCTGTGACTTGCTTCAGTCAGTATAATTAGGCAAAAGTAGTTTTGTGAGACTTTTGGGGCAAAGCTTTGGAAGGCCTCAAAGCTTCCAGCTTGCTTCATGTCATTTAGCTGTGCTGTCTGACAGCCTAAGCTGTCCCCCGAGTCCAGCTTACTGTCAGAATGCAAGGGGACTGTTTCAGACTGTCCAGCCATAATCAGCCCCCAGATGTCCTCAGCGGAGTGAACCAAGTGAGGCCAGCAGGAGAAACCCCCAGAACCCCTATTTCTGCAGGAATAGACAGAAAAAAAAGCTTTCATTTTAAACCACTTTGCAGCAACAGATCACTAATAAACAGGCACTCCAGGAGACAGGCAGCACTAGCTACAAAAGACAAAACCTGGGGGAGACCTGCATGTGATTCCTGCGAGCCTTAACACTTTGCAGCATCTCTTCTAGAGAATTGATCTTGTTCATTACCTGAGTTTATCCCTCCAAGAAACTCTGACCTACAAAGATAGGCCTTTTCTCACTTAATAAAGTAGAATAATGAAAAAGATGGAAGAAAAGAGGAAGAGGAGAGGAGAAAGAACGTGGGAGGAAGAGGGATAGATAATCAGATTCCCTGTCATGCCATGTGGGGTGCATATCACACACCTCTCACTGCCTCAAAGAAGAAAGAGGGAGAGAATGGAGGAGAGAGAAAGCAGTTTCTCTGGAAGACTGAGTCTAACCCTTTGATTATAATCAGCATCCTTTTCCCTAATCAGTCCCTAGTTAGGGACCCAAATGAGGATGGCCACCTAGCTCTTCTCTGTGGCTGGAATGTTGAGTACAGCCCAGGCATAGCCTTCCACACGCCCAGTGCTCCATTTCACAGGCCATTTGTCACTGTGTTCTCCCTGGGCCTCTCACTTGAAATCTTTCAGGCAGTGACAGTGTGGGGCAGGACGCAGCTGCACTCAGGCCCTGACCTCACTCTGGCAGCCCAGTTACAATGTATTGGCTGGGATACCATTGGTAGCAGGCACACTGCATTCGGCTTCCACTTTCTATTTGAAGAACATTGGTTTTACAAGGCTTCAGTGTACCTGGCAGGTAACAGTAACCTTACAAGTTACACAAAGGTAGGCAACAGCCCAAAGAGCAAGGCTTGCCTACTTCTGCCTCTCTGTGTGCTGGCCTCTTACCTTGCTTTTCTCCCCAAATGAACTTAACAAACCTTAACCTCTCTGGTCCCTGCTGCCAGTGCAAGGACCCCAACTGACTTCAATCTACACAGCCTGGCTTCTCCAGCAGCTGCATGGAGAGAACCAGGGGGCCAAGAGTGGGGCAGTTGGCACTGTGAGGCTGAGGCTCACCCTCAAAGGTGAGGGAGGAAGGCAGTTCTGACAAACCCTCTTCTCTCCGCAGTAGCTTGTGCAGCCTCCACAGATTGAGCCACCGCACCCTGGTTCTGAATTGCAGCCAGCTCTGGGGCTCCCCTCCTGTCTGCCCTTCCACCTTCCTCACCACACGTTCTTCTCTGTTCATTCCTGCCCCCAGGGATTATGGCCAGTGAGGTGCTCGCAGGTTTGCTTTTGCCTCGGCTTGCTGGAGCACATCCTCCCACCACGTGCTAGTTTACTGATGTGGTCATAACATGTTGGCTGTGTAGATGTGGGTGCATTTCTCATTTTCTCTTGTGCCAGTTTCCTCATCTGTGAAATGGGAATAATAATAGCACACAAACAGCACACCCATAGAGCACTACAAGAATTATGCACGCTCTGTGGAGTGCTCAGCACAGGGCCCTGGCCGCGGTAAGCACTTTATGAACGAATGCTAGATGGCTGGGTGAATTTGGACGCATCTTCTTACATCCAAGAGGCCACACCTTTCAGTGGCTGCCTTCGTAGGAACCGGGGATATCCATGGTAGTTATACTCTGCCTCTTCCTTCTGCAGGAGGAAGCAGTTATAAGCAGAGCAAAAACCAAACTCAAGGGCTGCTAGAGAAGCCGGTCTTCACAGGCCCAGCCTAGCGCGAGCCGGGCGCTGTCCTCGGTGCTGACGCGGCAGAGCCCGGGAGGTTCCCCGCGGCCGGCGGCAAGTTCTCCGGCCACTGCTCGTAGGATCTCGTGTGCAGATCATCAGGGTCATAAGCTGTCGCCCCCCACCCCGGATTTCTGCAGATACCGGGCTGGTCCCTCTGGTCCCTGCAGAGCCTCCAGGTCACCAGCCCTGCTGAGCCACTTCCCACCAAGGTTCACCCCGCTCGTTAACTCCAAGTGTGCAATCATCGCACTCTCCCCGCGGCTTCCACCTTTCCCGGATGCAGCCGCTTCCCTAGCCCGCACCGCCGGCGACACCTTCGCCCCGCTGCCGACGCCTTGGCCCCGCTGATGGGAGCTGGACTAGCACCGTAGCCGCGCAGACCAGCGATGCGCTTACCTGCCGGGGCCGCTCCCCACGCGGTACTGCCCGGATCCAGGCCTTGGGGACTGCATTACCTTTGAGCAGGGTCAGGGGGCACCCCGCACCTCCTGGGACGTGTCTGGGTCCCCAGGGCTGGTCCTGCCAAGAGCTCGCTCAAAACTTCTTCAGGGTCCATAGATGGAGCTTCTGTATAATCCTTTCAACCCTCGCTGCTCCTCCGCGTTGTACTGGGAAATGGGGAGTGGGGTCCTTTTTTGTGGTTGTTTGTGTTTTTAGAAAGAAGCCTGATGGAAATCGGATTCTGGCTCCCAGCTGCGCCGCTGCTCGCGGTCTCTGGTGCGTCCTGCTGCGGCCGCTGCGCCCACGTCTCTAGCTCTGGCGGGCGTGGGCGTAGGAGCGGGCGTGGGTGGAGGTGAGGCGGGGCCGTGCATCTGGTCCAGAGAGGCGGAGACTGCCTCAAGTCCGGCCCACAGGCCTCAGGCCTGCACAGGGATTCGAACTGGTGTCTGTTGTTTTGGTGGCTCTAGGATCCAGGGATGGTGCCCCAATGTGGGAAGGAAGGAAGAATGCTGAGGGAAGCCCTTGCAATTTAGGGGCGATTGATTATTAGTGGGCGTTCCCTGGGCCGCAGCCTCCCAACGTCATTCCCCCTCCTCTCTGGCCCACCTCCATGGGGAGAAGTTCATCTGTGATTTTTGCTGCCTTTTTACAGAAGGAATCCAGTGCTGCTGTATACTAATTCCAAGTACGCACTCATAAGGGAGGGGTTTCTTTCACTAACCCTCCTCATCTTTGCCCAAGTTTCCCAAAGGTAGCCTGCACTTTTATCTGGCATATATAAATATATTGGTTCTACTTGTCCTAGCAAAAAGTATCCACTTTCTTGCATCAATTTAGTACTTTATACTTTCCTGGAAAGTTTGTGCCTTCCTTTTATATTTCCAACTTACACACACAAAGTCACAGCCTTCCATACCCCTTTTCATTTTTGCTCTTGTCCGTGCCACCCCTTTTGTTTTAACAGTTCACTGGCGGGCTATCAATTTTGCTATCTTTGGAAAGCATAAATATCGTTTTGTGATGTGCCTTTGGTTTTCATAGTGTCTTTAACTGAAATAGTTCCACAAATAACTGAATACAGTTTTTTTTCAAGGCTTCTAGATTTCTCATCTTGCTTGGGGAAGCTTCCTATCCAGAACAAGAACTCAGGCGTTCTTGGAACAAGCTCTAGGAATGGACAGCTTTGTTGTCCTTTAGAAGCAGTCCGTCTGGGAGTTATATTTGTACACAGGCAAGGATCTGCCCAGATGGAAAGCCCAATATGTCAGCCCCAGTTCTGGAGAAGACCTCTATTCACTGGTTTGACGTGCTACCTTTACTTACACTATATTTCTCAAAGCAAACTATTTGGTCTGTGTTTTGTTTTTTTTCCTTTTAAAGAGATGGCGTGGCTCTCACTGAGCCGTGGCACACGCCTGTAGGGAGATGGCGTGGCTCTCACTCAGCCATGGCACACGCCTGTAGGGGGATGGCGTGGCTCTCACTCAGCCATGGCACACGCCTGTAGGGGGATGGCGTGGCTCTCACTCAGCCATGGCACACGCCTGTAGGGGGATGGGTGGCTCTCACTCAGCCGTGGCACACGCCTGTAGGGAGATGGCGTGGCTCTCACTCAGCCATGGCACATGCCTGTAGGGAGATGGCGTGGCTCTCACTCAGCCATGGCACACGCCTGTAGGGGGATGGGTGGCTCTCACTCAGCCGTGGCACACGCCTGTAGGGAGATGGCGTGGCTCTCACTCAGCCATGGCACACGTCTGTGTTACTCCAGAGTGATTTGAAGGCATTCTCATTTTCCCACTGGAACATTTAAATTATTAACATAATTGTTTTCATTGAAGGCTTCATAGAATACACTCATGAAACACTGGCCTCATGGATTTTAGAATAAATCTTTGATTTGTTTGAAATTTATTGGTTTTTCTTAATTTTCTTGAGTTAATTTGGGGTACTTTGTATTTGTGTAGAAAGGAATTCATTTTGTCTTTTTATGTTACTGACATAAAGCTATTAATTTTCCTGTTGTAATTTTTCTTTTTTTTTAATCTGACCTCCTATCTTCCTTTCCATCTCTGACATTGTGGTCTTCTCCCTCATTATATTTTAGTATTTAGATCAAACATTATTTTAATGTGGTTGAATTATATGTTCTATATAATTTTTGTGGCTTATTTTATGTGCACTGAAAATACTCAGGGATACTCTGCCATAAACAAGGATAAGCTCGAGCCATATGAAGGCAAATTATACATCTTCAGATCTTGATTTTATATAAAATAAGCTTAAATGCTGCATGGTTTTTTTTTTTTTTGAAATAGGGATTGAACTCAGTCCCTTGAGCTTGCCAGGGAAGCACTTAATCCACTGAGCCATCTTCCCAGACCCTGCATGATTTGTCTTATGTGAAAAACCCAAAATTTTAACAAAGATCAAAATAAGTAATGAATAGGAAAGAACAGTGGGAGGGGAAGGAGAGCAGAGGGAAAGTGCAGCCAAGAGGGATGGCAAGACAGTGTGCCAGAAATGTCACCAGACACACTAGTGCCTCACAGTGGATGCAGTTGCTGGGCACTGTACACACATGCCAGAAATATCCAAGAAGTACTCAATAAGCATTTTCCTTATAGTTAAATAAAAAATGTTGTGCTTTTGTGTATGAAGAATGCAAGTACTCTTGCAAACTCATCTGTACATTAATATTTTCTATATCATTGCTTTGTACTGCCAAGAAATAGAGAGTTCTAGTTGAGAGCACAGGCCCTGGAGTCATCCTGCATATGCTTAAACTTCAGCTCTATGCATTACTAGTTACTAGCTGTGGGCTCTCTAGCTAGACAGCAAACCCTTTCTGTGCCTACCTTCCCCTCTACAAAATAGAGCTAATAATAGTATCCACTTCACAGAACTAGGGTGCAGGCTGATGAGGTAATACACAGAAAATGTGCGGTGGCTGAAAATTGTGTCAGCACAGATGTGTTCCATCAGGCTGTGTAACCCGATCTTCTTTCTTCAATGTGCTAGAGTCACGTGGGGGCAAAATGCACATCGGATTTGCAGAAGGGCCTTCCACAGAGTTGTTGGCCTCTTCTCGGTGTGGGAGCACGTGCACACACGTGTGTGTGTGTGTGTGTGTGTGTGTCAGTGTGCTGCCGTCCCATGCACTGTCTCATATTGCAGTGTATGGAGTGGAGGGCTTTCAAAGCCCACTCTGAGTTGCTTTGGTGGGTGTCTCAACTCATTCCTCCATGATACAGCTCACCTGCTAGACTCCTATGATTGGAGACAACAGCAATATTTCTAAATAACTGCTAATAATAGCAAGAAAAAAATTAATACTATTGCCGGTGTTTGTCTTAGTCACTTTTCTTGTTGCTGAGATACAGTATCCAATACCCAAAGTTAAAGGTTTATTAGCCCACAATGTAGGGGTCTCAGTCCATTGTTGGCTGGCTCCAAGGCAAGGTGACTTGGCAGAGGAGCATGGTGGAGGATAAAATAGCTCATGGCAGACAGAAGTCAGCAAAAGCAAGCAAGCATGGGTCTTAGCAACTTCCTTGTGCCCTTTTGATCTCTGTCTAGGCTAATGGGATTAGGGCAGTACTAAACTGATCAGTGGACTGATTTAGTAACCACCACACTCTTTATCCCAGCAGTGCACACTCTAGATCCAGCCACCTCAGAAAAAGTCCCACCTATGACTGTAGGAGGCTTTGGGGGGACATCCTCACACAGCCATCCCAGTACCCTCTGGTCAGCACCCCAGAAACGTAGTGGTGGTGGATCGAGCTGGAGCTCTTAGCAAGGAGCCCCTGGGGTCCTCCAGAGCCTGGAAGCCCCAGACCTGGCGAGAGGGGTGCTCCCCTCTGGGAGGGCTGCTTTCCTGGGAGAGGCTTTCCACAGGGTGCTTTGCTCAGGGAGGGGTATCAGGGTGCTATGGAGGGCTTTACTTGGGAGTGGTGCTTTCCTCAAGTCCAGCAGCCCACCAGTGGGGTACAGGACTCCGGCCTCAGAGCCTTGCGTATGTAGGGGTCATAGTCCAGACTGTTAACAAATGTCAAAATAACTTTAGCTGCACTTTTCACAAATGTTTTAGATTGAAAATATGGAGCAAGCACAGACTTCTTCAAGGGCTTCTGGTCCACATTTTTATTCACAAATCAATTTCTTGCAAATATTTTTCTTGCACATTCAAACCAGCCCACAATTCTGCTAGTAATGCAGCACTCCATCTTAAACAGAATAGCTCTTTTCCTTTCCTTTTCTTTTTAAATTCTGGTGTGAACACTTCACCAGAGACATAGCCTGGTAGCACGTTTTTAAGTGAATGATCCGGTGCCATTGCCTGCAGGCACACAGACTTGGGCCTGTTCTGAGGGGACTTTCTTTCTGCAGAGCAAAGTCTGGGGTGCGCGTCCATCATACGGCTTGGAAGATCACTGTATTCCTTTCATAGTTTGTGGGTTAGCTGGTAACGTAATATTTCAATTTACTCAGTGGTCCAGATATATAAGCTTGCAATCTACATATACTTATTTTTCCTCTGTGTAATATACATACTTTCACATTGAATTTCTTATCCAGTGGCGCTGCTTAGTACTTCAGAAGAGACAAGTCTCTGGAAGTATTTGGTTTTATTAAGAAACAAAATGGGCCAGAACAGTCTGCCATTGCCATCGAGTACACAAAAACGCCGAGGACGCACTGGTGGGGGCAGGTCCTCGGAGGTGTTCCGCAGGGTTCCTAGACAACGAGCGGGCTTGGAGAAAGCCTGGCACTCTCAAAGCTGGTGTAAAACCACATCTGAGTGAGCGTCTGCCCCCACATGCCATCTTCAGGGCCCAGCAGTGACAAGTGACATTTTAAATCAAACAATATCTTTCTCCCTGCCCACCCTGGCTCTGTTCTGCCCAGCTCCACACTTGGCAGGGAGTGGCGCAAGGATCACCTCAGGGCCAGCTCTCTGAGGACAGAGCCCTCCCTACATCCTCAACATCAGCCTGCAAGAAGCAACAGCATGGATATCAGGGTACGCTGGAGATCCTGCACGTGTGCACCAGCCACTCACGTGTGCTGGGGGCAGGAGCATGAAGGGGCAAAGGCAAACTTGTCTTCACACCTGAGACACGGCAAGACAGGACGGACAGCGTGTGAAATTGCCTTTTGTCTGTGTCTCCATCTAACCAGCTCCTTGGTAGCAAGGACTATTCCTGCATTATGACTGGAGCGCCCCATGGTCTGGCATTGGGCATGTACCCAACGAGTGTGTGCCGTGTGGCTGTGCGCATGCTGCTGATGCCATGGCTCAGATAAGAGCAGAAGGACGCAGCCTCAGGACTCAGCCACATGCGCAGCCCATTTTCTAGAAAGGAAGCTTTGTCAAATTTCTTCTCAGAGGAAAAGTATTTAAAGCTGGCTCCCAATCTGCCTGCTCTGGGTTCTTACAACAGTCTAGCAAGTCTTCCCATGCCTACGCTCACCAACAGTTTGCTCTAAAAGGCCCCAGAGTCCAGGACTATGCTTTCCTCTGATGGCTCGCATCACAAGGCGCCGGCACTCGCCAGGATGTGTGGACTTAGAAACCTCCATGCACAGTGATTTCCGCCTCTGGAAGCACGGCCTTCAGCATGAGCTCCACAACTTGCTACCTGGTGACAAAGTTCTAAACCTATGTTGGAAGACTGAGGTCTTCGCATCTCGTGGCATGCTGGCCTCCAGGGCCGCGAGTGTGTGCAGACACACCATGTGCCTGTGCTCGTGTTCCCAGCCAACATATATGAAAGTTTATACTTTATCAATACAAAGGATGTGTGGTGCACTATTTACCAATAATAACAAAGTATGTAATGATGTGTTTATAAATTCCACCTAATCAGTTGAGTCTCACAAAGTGGTTCCATTGATTTTTGGAGGAAATCCTGTATTCCCTACTAAGCATTCAGGGCATGATTTGACAATGGCAGCTGCATCCAAACCCCAACAGACTCCCACTCACTGCCTCAGACATGTGTCCTTGTGTTAAGCTCTTTCACCTCATCGTACAAATCACAGTCATTAAACTAAAACCTGTTCTTCTGCATTAACTTTAATGCATTGTTAACATTTTCTCTGTTAATTTCCTAAGTGTAGAAGATCAGTAAGATGATAAGCCCAGCCCTCACTTACCGCATTCCTGTTACAGCTTTTTCTAGCCAGGATGAACTTGAGCTCTCAGTGAGTGTTGCTGAAGGCAGAGTGCGGCAGAGCTGCAGCCATTGCCTGGCGGGTGCATGACACAGACAAGCAGTCCTACAGCCTGCACGTAACAGCGACATATATTAACTGCAGTAAGGGTGAGCTTTGGGCACAGAATGCTCCACTTCTAGTAAACCTTATTTAACTGGAAAGTTATGTGGCAGTCTAATATAATGGCTGTGTTTTGACAATAGGCTGGCACAGTTTCAGAAAACGTGATGGTCAGTCTTTCACAAGCTATTAGGATCAGTTCTAACACACTGCTGTCCAACATTCTCCACGTCACAGAAAGGCTGAGCTTGAAGAATCTAAGCAAACACTTGTATAGTTCGTGTTTCTTATGGGTAGAGAAACTTTCTCAGGCTGGAGGAAGATTTATATTTCCAATGTCTGACGAGAGGAAGCCTGGTGTTCTGAACAGCTCTGGACAGCAGGTCCAGGGCCACCAAGCCTGGGCTTTGCTCCTTCTGGTTTGACCTAGTAGATCTTGGGAGCCTGTGGAAATACTGATTCTCAGGTCCCACTAGGACCTGCAGGGTCAAGATGACAAACCTTCAGGTGATTCTGGAACACCAACATTTGAACTTTAAAGCAGTAGTTCTGATACACGTTACCCATTAGAATCGCCTTTCTTGGGGGTTCTGAAGGATTGACCAAGAGCCTTTGCTCTAGGGACCCCTCAGCCCCTTTAAATTTTGTAAAAATTGTTTTTATTTTGAGACAGGGCCTCGCTAACCCTCTACATATGCTCAAATTTGTCTTCCCAAAGGGCTGGGATTACAAGTATGTGCCACCAAGCCCAGCTACCTGGGGTATAAAAGTCCCTCTGAAATTGTGACACCTAAGCACAGATGTTTTCAAAAGGTCCCCAGGTGGTTTCTCTGTGGCGTCTGGGCTCCACAGCCCAGGACTCCAACCATGGCAGAGGCTGGCTGACTCCAGAGAAGTGGGATGAAGTGACCATTCCTGAAGGTGGTCCAGTGACCTTGGGCTGGGTGGCAGCTGGAGCTGTGGCAGAAGCTACCTGGAGCACAGTCCTGAGCACAGGCGCACCTGAACCCCTCAGGCTCTGTTTTCCCCTGAGCAGAAGGGACAGGGTGCCCAGCATATCCTCATCAGTGTTCTGTGGGCCTGGGATCAAGGGACAGGGGAGCTGAAGAGGCAGCGAGCAGACAGCAGTCTCTGCCTGCCAGCTCCCACTGCCATCTCTGTGCCAGCCTTCTCTCTTCACCCTAAAGAGACCCCATTGTGAGGGTCATTTCCATGAAAATGCAGCAATATTTCAACTGCTGTCTCTTCCTAAAACTCACGAGGAAATGAGTTTTTCTTTTAGATTTAAAGCACTTTATAAAAATATTCAGCAAGTTTTGGGGCAAAAACAAATACTCCTAAATAGCTGCCCCATGCAGTAGAAGTCATGATCACCCGCATTCCTCCAAAATGCTGAAAATAGTCTAGACTCTCTGCTCCCTCCACGGTGCATGCTTATTTAGCTAACCTAGATAGAAGCTGTGAGCTTATACTTTTGGGTCCTGTGAGAGCCTTAAATTTTAAAAATAATCTTGTCTAAAAACCCTCTCTTCTCCCAGAGGGGGCTGAGGATATGCAAATCTCCAGGAGCTGGAGCCAGGAGCTGGTCTGCTGTAGAGATGCCGCCCTGGTGCAGTGCTTGGGGTGGGGGTACTTAGCAGATGTGGGCCATAGCAGGTTTTGAAACCCGTGTGCCCACTGGGCTGCATTCCTCTGCTGCTGGCGTCGACAGGGTGGCACCATTGCATCAGTGTTCTCCTAAGGAATGTCTTGAACTCTGCACTCCTGCAGGAACAGCACAGGGGGAGGGTGGGGCCTGAATTTCAGTCCAGTTCCTGCCACAACTTCACAGGTCCATTGTCAGTGTGCTGAGTGGCAGCCCTGCCCAACTCATGGTGACTTGCCAGGAATGCCACAGTTTGGGTGTTCAAGAGCCCAGAGCTGAGCACCCTCCCAGTCCGGAGCAAATCAGGATTCTGGTGACCACAGTGGCAGCAAACGGTCGCTTTCCTAGGGCCTGGAGTGGCTGCCTCCTCCAAGCTACCAGGACAGGATATTATGACCCTAAAAACAGAACAGTGTGTGTGTATGAGTCAAAATGGCGCCGTTATTCACCAACCCCAGGGGGATGGAGGCTGGAGCAGGAGACCCAGCTGCTGCCTCAGGTCCAAGTCAGAGCTACAGCAGAGAGTCCCAGCAGGGCAGCCAGCTGCGAAGTGCTGGAGCTGATGCTGGGCCAGAGACAGCAGGGCACAGTGGTGTGAAGGAGCTGCCCATCCCTTGCTCCTTCACACCACTTGGCAAGACTGGCTGTGCGAGGACTAGAAGGCCAGGCTGGCCCTGACAGGCACAGGGGCTCTCTTAGGGATGAGGGGAGGAAGCTGTTGCAGTATGGTTGTCTTTACTGAACAAGTAACACAACCACAGGGCAGAAAAACGAAAAGCACACAAACTACAGAGTAGAGTTCCACAAACTGCCCCCTAGCAGACCGTGTGGCATCTTAATGGCTCTCCCCAAAGCCAGAGTCTCATGGTCCAGTCTCAGAGCAGATGTGCTCTTAAAGCACTGTTCTCTAGAAGCAGTCAAAAGCAATTGGCGTTTTCACCGGAGATTGCATGAGAGCCAAGGGGATCCAATTTATAACATAGAAACCCTAAGCACAGTTCCTATCCCCTCCCCTCTCTCAATACTCAAGCCTCAAGGACTCTTTAGGGTACCCTCTTCCCATCACCCTGAAGGCTACCGTGGACCTCAGGATCAGGTGTTTCCCCCTCCTTTAAAGCTCCTCTTTCCTCCTAAAATGTAGCTCTCTGCCCTCCTCCGGAAGCACACCACTCAGCCTCCAGCTGCTCCCATGGGCCCTCCCATGGGCTCCTCACTTCTTGCTGCGCACTCCCAGGGTTCTACAAACAAGCACATCCTTCCCCAGAACCTGGGGTACTGGAGGAGTCCAGGGCCCGAAGCAACGGATTACAGAATGGAAGGAAAACACTGCAATTGCTTATATTCTGACATTTGTCAGGAAAAAGTCCTACAAATTCTTTATATGCATTCTGTACAAAATTGAGATTTTTACTGTAGATTCAGCTTTCTACTGTGATGTGTGAATTTCACATTATATTCTTCCATCCATCCATTCAGTCATTTATGTTTCTGAGCAAATACTTACACATTTGATCCTATCCAAAAGGCCAAGAAGTGATGCAGCAAATATTTATTATGGGCTTAGTATGTATCAGGTGTTGTCTCCAGGGAGTCAGTGATAAACGAATAGACCCAAATCAATGCCTACCTAAATCTTTGTGCAAAGACCTGCACAGTGTGGAGGGAAGGATACAGTTTACTTACATAATGTTAAGAGGTAGTGAATGAGCACCCTGTGTTAGTTTAAACAACCTGATGGTGGTCTGGGAGCTGGGTTGGGGCTGGCCACTTTATGGGAGGTGCAGTGTGCACAAGGTTGGCCAGAGACTGACTGGGCACTTTCTAGGAAGGGCAGGTGGGAAGGGAGAGAAGCTGGGGGGCTGCCTGCATCACAGGCTGGGCAGCCCTGAGCTTGGGGGGGTGACTGGCAGAGAGTGGTGAAGGCAGGGTTGGGTTTTGGGTATATTCTGTTAGACTTCAGCCATCCTAGTGGAGAGCCAGGAGGTGTAGTTGAGAACAGTATTTTCCTGTCATTAAGGATTTGATATTTTAAAATAATTGTATTGAGAAACAAATAGTAATGAGACAATTTCAAAACTGATTAGTAGGAAAGTTTCAATAATTAATACATTGCATATTGTTGTCTTCATAGTGGTTATTCATAGTATAAGATGCAGACATGATATCCTGTCCACAAACACTATTAGTAAAAATCTTTCTATTCATTCAATTAAAAGAAAGTAGCTGTATATGTATCCTATTTTGAATATACAGATACAAAATGGTCCTTCATTTGTATCCCCCCTTTTTTTGGTGTGAAAAGTATTTTAATGTTTCTTTCCCCTATTATACAAATATAAGATTTTAAAAATCTGGTTTTGGATGCTTTTAAAGAGATTGTTAAGGCACATTTTGCAATTTAAGAAAATTAAGCTGAAATGATATATTTGTTCAGTTATTTCCTAACAAATTAGTAATTTTCAATCTGAACAGTAAACAGAATATTAGTAAAAATAACAAGACATAAACTTTACTTAATGAGATGAAGTTAATAAAAAAGCTGATTACATTAGAGTATTTACTATAAACATGTCCAATTTTATATCATCTTGCTATCTACATACTCTTGCAATTTATTGTATTATTGTACTTCTGTTGAAAACCTCAAGGTCTGTTTTCAAAAATTGATTCTCTACTGCTAATTTTGCAGGAAAAATGCATTTTATGTTATTAATCCCATTAGTATAACTTTCCTGTAAATAGGTATGGAACATTTGAAAGATATAGGTATAGTGAGAACCTGATTTACAATAGTAGCAAATGTCAGTCATTTCTCGTTTCACACTTTGAAAAATCTAGCATATCATTTATCATTGTTCTTTAAATACTGTGGCAAAAAAGTCACCACAAAGTAAAAAATTACGATACTGTTGTAGATATGAGGCAATCTCATTATAAATTCCTGAAATATTTCATCCCTGCCTGTTTTTAGCCTCAATGTAATTTAGCACTGTAAAGCATTCATGAAAAAGAATTTACTTTACAAGGCACAAAAATTATTAGTGTAAGAAGAACACACATTTGCACATCCAGAAGAAGTCAAAGGCACTCATTCAGTTCCCTCGATAAGGATACAACTTGGCCAGCCAAGTCCTAACACATTCCTTGGAACTACATCAGGCACATGGATAAACCGAGGACTGGAAGGGTCTTCTGATCCACTTAAACATGGCCATGAACCCAATTAATTTTTCTGAAATAAGCTATTCAGGTATTTCAGCCTGACCCCTCTTTGTACAGACCCACTCAGATGGCATGTTTTATTAGAGACTCAAAGGTTTAAAAACATGTAGTCAATCCAAAGCAAGGTGTTAGGTAGTTTCCCTAGCTATAAAATCAACATGCATAGAATAACATAAGATTTGAACTGATACTGAAAAACTCAGTAACATACTCATCTAATTAAAAAAAAACTATTAATGGAACAAAATATATTTTATTTTAATTATACTAGCAGAGTAAGGCCTGGAAGAGGCAGAGTTGCACATGAATGCTCAGCGCCAGCAGGACCAAGCAGGTGGGCGGGCGGAGCTGATGTCAGCACACCAGCCCCTGCCGTATCTGTATGATCTGCAGTAAGGCTGCCTGGACGTCTTCATCCATGTGACCCTGTGCAGCACTAAGAAGGTGTGTCCGGTAAATTGCGGTCACTTCTTGGTGCTGTCGGTCAGCATCAGCCAACTGCTGCTGTAAGGCCTTCACTTGGTGCTGCAGGGTGTCCACCAGCTGGCTCTGCCTCTTCGCGGGGCTGCCCCTGGTGTATGTGAGCTGGGACAATCTGCTGAGTGCCTGCTTTAGCCTGTCTACATCTGAGCAGTTCTGTTATCTTATTATCCTTTGCTTCAATTTGCTTAGCAGATTTCTATCCTCCTCTGTAACTCTGTGATTGTGGTTAAGGACTTATCGCATCATTTTTTGTGGTCCTTGATTTCTTGCTCATTTCATGCTGAAATGTATTGATTCCTTCTCATCTTTTGTAGATAAGTTCTTCTTTTTGGTATGCAGGACCTCTTCACATACTTCATCATACTTTCTGTTCAGATTGGCCAATTTTTCATTCAAGTTGGAAACCTGGGTCTCTAAATCCTTTTTTGTTGCTTTATATTTAGATAAATCAGCTACCTCTCTAGTCTCTAATTTTTTTAGTGCTTGTTTAGTACTCTGAACTTCAGTCTGAAGCTTCAAGACTTCTTGGGTTTTGTTCTGGCTTTCCTCTTCCTTTTCCCTCAAGCTAGCCTTCATGATACCAACCTCCTTCTCAAATGCTTCCTTCACCTGCAAATGTTCTGCCAGGGGCACAGAAGAGTTCTTCTGATTCTCCAGCAGCTGCTGCAGCTCGGTCACTGTCTGCTGCTCTCTCTCACAACTCCTCTGCTTGTTCTTCAGTTCTTCCTTCAAGTTCTCAATCGTTCCATTTAGAGCTGTTTTCAGTGCCTCCACCTGCTCCAGTGGAACATGCGGTTTTTGCAACAGACTCTGTGCTGCAAGGATCTCGGAGGCATGCTTGGTCTTTTCCTCTGCTAGTTTCTCTTTTTCAGCCTGCACATTAGTGTACTTCTGGGCCAGATCTTTTAGCTGTTTGTTGAGCTCTTCTGCTTTCCTACTCAGCACTCTTTCTGTTTCCCAGGCATTCTCCATCAGGACATGCTTGTCATTTAACTCTTTCTGCAGACTAGCGATCTCCCTCTTTAACTTGTCACTCTCCTGCTTGCTTTTCTTGGCTTCTTCTTCTCTGATGCTGCACTTTTGTGTCTGCTCTGATAGCTTTTCTTTTAATTCCTTCTCAGTTGCTTTGAATTTCTGCTCACACTCTTCAAAGCTGATAATAGGAGCATATTTCAGTTTGATGCACCCATGGATCGTGTCAAGTTCCTTCTTCTGGGCTTTGATTTCAGTGTGAAGTGAAGCAATTTCCTCCTGGCCCCGGCGACAGTCGGCCACAGCGGCAGCGCTGGCCTCCTGCTCCTCCCTCAGCCTCTGACTCAGAGCGCTTGTCTTCTCCTCGTGCTCCTCCAGGCTGATGTACTTGGCCCTGATCTGACTCTGAGTGGTTTCCAGCTTTCTCTTTAATATTTCATTCTCATCTTTTATTTTTACACATTCCTGGTTTATGTCTTCACATCTCTTCTTTGCATCAGACAGTTCTCTGTTAGTCTTATCTAATGTGCTGCTTAGCATAGTTTTAATCTCTTCATGGGTTTTAGTGGGCACATACTGGTTACTCAGAGTCTTTTTCAAATTGGTGTTTTCAAATGTGAGTGTGTGAATTTTCTCTTGATCTTCACCACACTTTTTATTAAGTTCAGATGGCTGTTTTTTAAGTTCAACAATATTGAATTTCAGGGCTGCTATCTCTTTTTCATGTTTCTCGGGAGGAATAAACAGTTTCCAGGCGATTAACATTCTTACTCAACCTGTCATTTTCCATCAATAATTTCTCCACTTCAAATTTCTTTTCTGTATATTTCTGTGTTGCCTCAGAAAGCTTTTTATTCAAGTCATCAATATTGACATCATGTGACTTTTTCATTTCTTTGCTGACTTTTAAAGGCATGTAATGATTCTTCATCTCCACGGTGAGGCTCTGCACTTGCTGGCTGAGGAGCCTGTTGTCCCCCTGAAGCTTCTCAGCCTCCTTTTGGAGGCCTGGTTTCTAAGTGTGAGCTCGGCCACCTTCCTGCCCAGCTCCCCTGACGTCTGCTCCAGCCTGCCCCTGAGCTGCTCGCGCTCCTCTGGGCTGACTTGCTGAGCAAGCTTGGCCCTGATGGCCTCCAGTTCCCTCTTTAACTGGTGAACTTCATTCAGCAATCGCTCATGTTCTCTTCCCATTTCTATAAGCTTTTTTGCTTTCTCGTTCACTTCATTTGATAATAAGCTCTTCATGTTCTCAAATTTTTTCTGTTGGGATGGAGAGGGCCGCCTTAGCTGATAATTCTTTTAGCTGCCCTTCCACCTCCATGACCCTCCTTCCTTTCTTGTCTCGCTCCATTTCACACATACTAAACTCCTTTTGCAGTCGCTTGTTTTTCTTCCACCAGCCTGCCTGCATCCCTCTTAAACTCTTCCACTAACATCTCATTTTGTTTGATTTGGTTTTGTAATTTTCCCACTTCTGCTGAGGCACCTTCATATTGTACTTTCATGTCTTTCAACTGGTCCTTCAGTTCCTCCATGACTCTATGGTTCCCTGTGGCTGCTTCGCTTGTCAGATGCTCCTTAAGGGCAGGAAAGTGCGTCTGCATTTGCTTCACTTTGCCTTCTGATTCATACATCCGCTTCTGCACACCTTTTAAGGCATCTTCCAACTGCTTTATCTGCTCATCTGAGTCCTCCTTGACTCTTTCGTACTCTAAGGCTAAAGCTTTGCACTCTGCCACCTTGTGAGCCAGCTCGTTTTGAAGCTTCAGCCGGTCCTGTTTTGCCAAGTCACAGAAAGTTCACATTGCTTCTAGCTCTTTCTTTAAAATCTCATTTTCTGAGTGTGAGGTTTGATTGAGTAGTGATACCTCCAGGGGTCTTAACATAGACCTGCCCTGCATATGGGCTGGCATTCCAGGGGAAGTGCACTGTGATTCCATCATATACATCTGACTTTGTTTGAGCACATCTTCTTTTCAGTTACTGAAGTGACTTGCTGATCCTAAATGATCACTCTCTAAATACTTAAATCTATTTTTCAGAGCCTCAATGGTTCTTAAACTTTCTTCATGTTGCTTTTCTTTAGCTGCCAAAAGGGACTTCGGCTTTTCTCCCTCACTTTCCAGATCATCACAACCATTACTTCCTCATTCAGCTGTAGCTGTAGACCATTGACTTTATCCAATAGTATTCATTGTTCCTGCTGAATTTTTCTCAACCTCTCTTTCAAATCTTCATTTTCAACCTCAAGATGCTGAATGCTCTGATGCTCCCTCTGACTGGATTTCATGTTGACTTCATCTTGCACATGAGCCAAACTCCACTGCTGCAAAGATGGTCCTTTCTTCCAAAGTTCTCTCCCTTTACTACTGTTTTCCATTGCAGTCTTCAGTAAGGCTAGAATGTCCAGGTTGTCACCAATTCGTGCATAGTAAGAACTATCATGGCCGAGGGCATCCAGCAAACTTACATCTGCACCATTCTTAATTAATATTTCCACAGCGTCTCTGCAGCCATACTCACAGTCCAGCATGAGAGCAGTTCTGTTCTCTTTGTCTCTGGAGTTATATCTGCCCCTCTATCTATCAGCAGTTGACATATTGTTGGCCTGCACATCTGAGTAGCCAGAACGAGTGGTGTCCGCCCATCTATGTCTTTGGCATTCACAGAGGCCCCGTGGTCACAAAGCAGCTGGATGCTGGAGGGACAGTCTGCCATCGCTGCATCATGAAGTGCAGTCCTTCCATGAAGGTCCACATGTTCGGTGGGGCAATTATACTGCAGAAGTTTTTGTAGGCACAGTGCATGTCCATATTTAGCAGCCAGGTGAAGCGCATTTCGCCCTACAGAGTCGCTGGTTGTAACATCGATTCCATGTATGAGGATGGCATTCAAACACTCAAGATTCCCCTTTGAGGCCACAGCATGAAAGGCAGATCTGCCTTCCACATCCAGTTTGCCCGGGTTGACTCCTTTCTTAGCAAGGGACTTTTTCCACATCCCCTCTTTCTGCAGCTTTCATCAGTCGGTCATCATATTTATTCCAATCTGCCACATGCGCGCTGGAGGCTGCAGCGGTGGACGACGCAGGACCGGGCGCGTCTTGCCTCCTTAGACGGGACTTGAGGCTCTTCATGGCTGGCACTCAGCAGCCCCGCTCCCGGAGGGTGGGAGGGCACACCGGGCCCGCACGTGAACCTCCCAGGCTGCGGGCCGTATCCCCTTTTTTTTTTTTTTTGTTTAGTTTTGCCAGAAATGGGTATTCCACTGTCATTTAAATATTGTAGATGTGTGAATTCAGCAAAATATTTGAATACAGTACAGTAGTCCACAATAGTAATGGGTTTCCATAGGACTAGCAATGTCAGAAGTTGTTGACTTGAGCCTTTTACAGCTCAGCATATCCATATGGCTTTACTTTTTATACTTCATTTTTGTATTTTTCTGCTGGATTGTTAAGACCAAGATAAAGCAAGACCTATATAACAAGAAATGTAACTTTTGTATCTGACAAGGTCAGTCAAATTCCCTCAGGATTTACCCTGAAACTCTGTACCCCAGTTTAGATCCTTTGTCAGTGTCAGCCTGTGGATTAGTCATGGTCATTGCTTGACCAATTTGCTACCTGTGAAATCCTGAGACAATGTTTTCTCTCCATGTGACTCTCCTTACACACACTCTACATCATTGATCACTTTCCTCTGTGGTCCCATAATCTCCTTGATCAGAAAATTTGGGACACTATTGAGTTATGTGATGTTACAGTACAGGTTCTCCTATGTCCTGAGTTCTCACTGACCTTAAAAGGCTAGGGCCAAAATGCTGGCTGTCCTTGAAGCCCTTCTTTTTCTCTAATTTTTGGTCTACAAACTTAGGTTATTAACCCTCCAGAAGAGAAGCTTAATATTATTACCCTATAACATAGGCAGTTGAGCTTAACCTCATTATCTGTCTGAATATCAAACATCTTAGACATAACATGGAACAGGTATTATCCATCAAGTATTGATATGCTAAACTTTGAAGTCCCTACAGAATATGAAGAAAGAAATTTAAAAAATAAAAAATATTTAAAATATGGTTTCAAATTCAAAAAGCATGGAAGGGGACACAATGAGAATTAAGTTTATTTCCCATCCTCCACCCTCTCAGCCATGTTTCTTGCCCAGACAAATGTCTTTGCGCTGATTCAGGCTGAGCAGCTCCGTTGTGTAGGCACACACTTTCTGTCACTCACCCTGCAGCCTGAGTCTGGGGGGATACTGTCTCCTCTACGCAGCTATCACCTAGCCGTGCATCTTGCCATAGTCCCACATGAGGAAGGGTGAAGTTCTTTAGAAACTGAGGTACCTTTAGAAAGTTACCCCATTTCCATAGTTTCTGATTTATGAATATGGATGCAATATGCATAATTTCACAAGCCCAGTTAGTGTACTTTAAGCTGTTATTACAAAGCACTATTGAAATAAAATATGATCTTTTGTATACTTCATTAAAATATCTAATTACTTCTATAAAATAAATACTTAAAATGGATGTTTGTTAAGTCAAAGGCTATGTGACATTTTACCTAGGTCAACATTGCTGAACTTTCCTATGACACCTTGCAGGAGGGTTTTCTGCCTCACATACACTCCAGAGAGCCCCATCAAAATTTGGGTCATTTCCTCTGTGATACAGTAAGAGTAGAAAAATGTATGTGTATTATCCTATAATCCTATTATTCATGGCTTCTGTGCCCTGTATTGCTTATTTGCTTTTGTTTTTTTCTAGACAGTCTCACCATACAGTTCAGGCTGGCCTCGAACTCACGGTAGTCCTCCTTCCTGAGCCACCTGAATGCTGGCTGGGGTCACAGGCATGCACCACCATGCCTAGCTTTTGTGTCATACTTTGAAAGGCTCTCTTCTTTCTAAGCCTTTGTAACTTCCTTGTGTTTTCAAATATACTTATGTTTTTAACTTAAGTGATTTATATGTTATGAGGTAAGGAGCCCACCTTTCTTTCTGAATGGCTTCTCAGGTACACAATGCTATCTATTAAACAATAAGCATGTACTTCTCCTTGATTACAGTCATGACTTACAAGGCATAGTCGGTTTCCCCACGCTTGGGGCTCATTGCTAAACGCTCTGTCCTCTTCCTATCTACTGAAATGAGTTGTTGTGCAAGTTTCCTGAAAAGGCATAAAGGACATACACCTTTGAACTCAAAGGGCACACTGAGTGACTGAGTTTGTTGGGGAGTGAACAACTGTGGGCTCCACTGCCACTGGGGCAGCCAGTCTCCCCATGCTGGACTACCACATTATGGAGCATGGGTTGAAATGGCAAAAACAGGACCAAAAGCAAGAAGTACCCTTGGGGAAGGCTGTAGGGTCATTACCACAGTGATGCCCAGTGTTGTGTAGATTATACCTCCCTGTCCTCTCCTTCAGTGACATTTCTGTAAGGATAGGCATGGCCAGGATAGGCTGACAGAGTTGGCCTCTATGGTCCCTGGCTTTCAAGGCTGATTATTTTCTGTCTAGGTCTTATTTTCCAGAAAGCTTGGTACTCTGCTCTCTTCCTGCCCTCAGTAGGGAACTCTGGATCCCAGCAAGCATGATCTTGCTCAGGATGGACAACCTCCAGCTCCGGTGGACAGCCTGGTGCTACAGGCTGCCCTCAGCCTCAGAGCCTGGTAGGGCCCTGGGGCCCGCAGGATGAGGCCACTTTGCCTAGGGTGTGAAGGACAGTTGTCATTATCACAGGTCCTGTGTTTGTTACTCTACATCAATATTTAATACAATCATCATTTATTACTTATTTTTTGGAAGTTTACTAGCTCTTCTTGCTTAAAATGTTATATTAATGTACATTTCATTCCATTACATAGAATCATAATCTCCCATTCCAATATAATTAATGAAATGCTCCCATATTGCTGGCAGTTTGGGTGCTTGCAACTTTTTTTGTGTAATAAATAACACTAACCTCTTTCCATAGCTTGGATATTGTTTATTGGCAAGCACTAGGAAATGGAGTTATTGACATTGAATAATGGGAAAATTCTTGGTAGATTAACAACTTTCTAACCACAAAGTAAGTGCTGGTCTGGGGAGACAGCTCAGTGGCGTAAGTGCTTGCCTGGCATGCACAAGGTACCAAGTTCGATCCCCAGTACTGAAAAATTGGAGGTGGAGGAGGAGGAAGAGAAGGAGGAGGAAGAGGAGGAGGAGGAGGAGGAGGAGGAGGAGGCCATGTTTTAAAGAAAACAAACAGCCCCACCCCCAGGACATGCTGAGAAGGTGACTGAGACTAGGCATGTGGCGCACACCTCTAATCCCAGCACTTGGGAGGCTGAAAACAGGAGGACTACTGTAAGTCTGATCTTTGTAGTGAGACCCTGTAGTCTCTGTACTAAAATACATAAAAAAAGAAAGTTCCAATTCATCTTTGAATAAATGCCTGTCTTCCTATGCTTCTATGTGTACTAAACAATTTTCACTTGATATTTGAAAAGAGGAGACTATCTCATTTTCACATGTTTATGGGTTCTAGTATTTCTTTGGTGAATCAAGATAGCACTAAAACCATTTTCACATTATGAGTCCAACATTTTTCTTAGATAGAAGTGATCCTGTGGTGAGCCCAGCAAAGGAAGTCTAGAAAGGAAACCTGTTCACGTGCCCTTGGTGTGTTCCTTTTGGAGCAGAGAGGGCTGAGCTGCCCAGGGCCTCATGCGGCTCGTGGGTAGGAAGGATGATGCCCCTGCACCAGCACAGCGCTGGAGTCTTCCGCTCTGTTCCTTAAAGCAATGCTTTTCAGGGACCGGGGAGATAGCTCAGTAGAGCAAGCACTTGCCTGGCTAGCACAAGGGCCTGAGTTCAATCCCCAGTTCTTAAAAATAACATGCTTTTCAGGAAATGACACTTCGGCAAAGGCTGAAAATCTATTTTTTTCAATATTCCATTGAAAAGTGAACTATATTTGGCCAAAAAGAAATGAACTGTATTTGGCAGGAATCCATGGAGTCTGGATTCTTGAGCATCTGTACCCTCCCAAGCTGGTGCTCAGAAGCAGCTTCATCCACGCCTTGGCACAGCCTGCTGCTCCCAGCACTCCGTACCCAGAAGCCAAGTTTGTCTGTGTGTAGAAATTAGGACTCAATGATAACTTCAAGCTAAGAATGATCAAAAGATATAGAGAAGGTCACTGTATACTCATCATGGGGAAACTGAAAGAGGAAGAGATAGTAATCATAAATATATGTGTACCCAATGTAGGAATACCCAACTACATGAGACAGACTTTAACAGAATTGTAATAGGTGACTTTAATACCCCATTTTTACAGAGATAGAGGTCAACTAGGCAAAAAATAATTCAACAAAGAAATAATAAAACTAGACCAAACTTATGACAAAACAGACTTAGTAGACCTTTACAGTGTTCCAACCAACAACATCAGAATAGACATTCTTTTCAGCTGGACACAGGATGTTCTCCAAAGCAGACTGTATACTAATAATAGAGCATGCTTAAATGAATGCGAAGGGATACAAATTATGCCATGTATTTCATCTGACTATAGTGCAATGAAACTGGAAATTATTGGCAAAAGAAATCACAAGAACTTCATAAGCATATGGAAATCGAATAACAATCGGTGGGTCACAGATGAAATTAAAGAAATTAAACAATATGTACAATCAAACCAAAATTCAGATACAACTTACCAGAACCTGTGGGACACAATAAAAGCAGTTATAAGAGAGAAATTTATGCTGGTAAATTCTCACATCAGGAAAACAGAATAAGCTGAAATAAACAGCTTCATGCTATACTTCAGGCCTACAAAACGAAGAGCAAGTAAAGCCCAAAGCCCAAAGAGGACAGGAAATTATAGAAATCAGATCAAGAATTAGTGCAATGGAGACAAAGAAAACAATACAAACAATTAATGCATTTAAGAATTAGTTCTTTGAAAAAATAAATAAAATTGATAAACCCTGAGCCAACTTTATCAAAAATAGGAAAGAAAAATTCAAATTCAAGCAATAGAGAATGAAAAGGGCAAAATCACTACAGACCCTATAGAAATTATGATCATCAATACTTCCTTCCAAAATCTTTATTCTCATAGGATGGAAAACACAGAAGAAATGGACATATTTCTAGATTCATATGCATTACCAAAGTTGAATCAAGATATAAAAATTCTGAATTGCCCAATATCAGTCAATGATATAATGGCCTCAGTTCAATCCCCAGTTCCACAAAAAAAAAAGGGCATTCAAGAAATGAAAAATTAAAGCAACACTGGATCATCAAGAAGCCAACCAGTAACAGATGCTGGAGGGACTGTGGGGAAAAGGAGCCCTTCTCCCCTCTTGGTGGAAGTGCAAACTGATACAACTACTATGGAAATCAGTGCAGAGATTTCTTAAAAAGCTAGGATTGGAGGTCCTGTTCAACCCAGCTATTCTCCTTCTGGATATTTTTCCAGAAGAACTGAAAGCATCATACCACAGTGATATATATGCACCCATGTTTATAGCAGGGCAATTTGTCATCGCTAAAACTTGAGAACAACCCAAATGCCCATCAACTGAGGAACAGATAAAAAAGATGTGGTGTTTTCACATAATGGAGTATTGCTCAGCTATAAAAAAAGATAAACTTAAGACTTTTGTAGGAAAATGGATGCAACCAGAGGTCATACTCACGATTAAAATAAATCAGACCCGCACTTGCAAACATCATACTGTCTAAGGCACAGTACATACTGTGAAAGGAAAAGGATCTGTTCAAAAGAAAGGAGCACCTAGCACGAGGAAAAGCACAAAAGAAAGAAGGAAGGAAAAAAGATATATCTACGTATATATACAGGATCACTTGAATGACTGTGCTGCTGATTTGTCTGGTCTATTGAAAGAAGCTGTTAATGCTTTTCTTCTTCCTCTGCCTCCTGCTCTTCTTTCTTCCTCTTCTTCTTTCTTCTTCCTCTTCTCCTTCTCCTTCTTTTCTTCTTCTTCTTCCTCTTCCTCTTCTTTCTTCTTCCTCTTCTTCTCCACTTCTCTTCTTCTCCACTTTTCTTCTTCTTCTCTACTTCTTCTTCTCTACTTCTCTTCTTCTTCTCCTTCTCCTCCTCCTTCTTCCTTCTCTACTTCTCTTTTTCTGCTGCTTCTTCTCTAGTTTTCTTCTTCTTCTCTACTTTTCTTCTTCTCTTCTTCTTCTCTACTTCTCTTCTTCTTCTCTACTTCTCTTCTTCTCCTCTTTCTTCTTTCTTCTCTACTTCTTGTTCTTGTTCTTCTTCTTCTTGTTCTTCTTCTCCTCCTCTACTTCTTCTTCTTCTCTACTTCTCTTCTTCTTCTCTTCTTCTTCTTTTCTACTTCTCTTCTTCTTCTCTACTTTTCTTCTTCTTCTTCTCTACTTTTCTTCTCTTCTTCTTCTCTACTTCTTCTTCTCTTCTTCTTTTCTACTTCTCTTCATCTTCTCTACTTCTCTTCTTCTCCTCCTCCTTCTTCTTCCTTCTCTTCTTCTTCTCTACTTCTTATTTTCCTCCTCCTCCTTCTTCTCCTTCTTCTTTTCCTCCTCCTCCTTCCTTCTCTTCTTTTTCTTCTCTACTTTTCTTCTTCTTTTTCTTCTTCTCTTCTTCCTTCTTCTTTTCTTCTTTACTTCTTCTTCTCTTCTCCTTCTTCCTCTACTTCTTCTTCTACTTTTCTTCTTCTCTACTTCTCTTCTTCTTCTTCTCCTTCTCCTCTCCTCCTTTTTAATTTCTTGTGACTTTTTAGACCAACTTTGTGTGTGTCACCAATACCTGGTAACCTAAACAACTAATTTGAAGTTAGCATTATGCAATGTGACCACCATTGTATTCCTATTATTTTGTTTAGTAGAATTCTGAATCATTTTTGTTTTTCGTACTATTTTTATTTTCTTTAAAAATAATAAATTACATAATGTAATGAAAAATTTAATCCTATATTTCTAACACTGGTGTGTCTCTAATGCTGCTCAAGAATGAGACAGGCAGCACAGTTGATTCTCATAAGTAGAGAGCTGTGGTGCTCCTGGAGCCAGGTGGGAGATAAGAGCAACATGGCCTAACAGTGTTTTCCTTACTTTCAAGTCCCAGGAAGTTACCGCAGGTACCACTGCCCAGGCTCAGACAATGACTGATTTTCCCCCTCATGTTGTGGGATAGTAACCCCAACTAGTTTATATAGGATAAGTCTGCCTAGCAACATAGGACCCAGCCTGGGCGACCAATCATAAACTATCCTGCTGTCTGTCTTTTGTACTTCCTCCTGAAGCCCTATGTAAATGCCTACCTTACTTTAAGAAAGGGCTGGTGATTGGGGCTTCTATGCCCCCCAGTCTGCTAATGCAACAATGCTGTCTGCCTCCCAAAGTGGCCTCTGGTGCCACTTTGGTCTGGTGCTGAATCCTGCATCTCGTGAAACAAAAGGCCTCATCTCCAAAAACTCATGGTGTTTACTGGTGTCAGTTAGGAAGGTGGGCAGGGGTCCCAGCAGAGTGCATAGGGAGAAGAAACTTTGTAGCCATTGGCTGTAATGTTAAACAGGGTCCTGCGCAGGTGGTTCTGTTATGTGCGAGGCTGGCCCCGTGACTGCCGGGGAAGTTCAGGTCTTTCTCAGTCTCCTGACCTCAGCTGAGGTGTCATCGCATGTCTTAGCCCTGGAATCTCACAACTCCTGTGGAGACTCTATTCCAACACGCAACATAGAGGCCATTCTCGCCCTGGGGTCACTGCTTCACTGTTTATGAGACCACCAGTGCCTCAGTGGTGAGACTCCATGACATCCTTTTAGCCAGTTAACATCACACACAGGTCATGGCTAGGGCTCATTTCTCAGGAGAAGCAGTGTGGCCATCTCAGAAAAAATAATGAGGAACAAAGGTTCTTGGTTCAATCCCCAGTACTAAAGAGACAGAGAAAGGTGCATGTGTGGTGTGGGAGATGTGTGTAGAACACTAGCAGGGATGGGAAGCAGGGTGGGGAAACCCAGAGATCATGGCATGTCAGGGAGCAGCTTGTATGCCAAATGTAAGGGCTGGGGACTGGTGCCAGGGGCATCCAGGCCCTGCGGGGCTCAGTGGGACAACAACCAGGCTGAGCAAGGGTGACAGTGGGGGCGCAGGTGGTGGGGAGGGCAGCTCCTGGGAGTGCAGCTGAAAGACACAAGGCATGGTGCTGCTTGCTCAGGAGGAGGAGGACAAGTGCATCATTTTGCAACTGGCTGGGAGAAGCCAGCGTGTGGGATTCGAAAGCCAGCGCAGAAGGGGGTGAGGGGCAGGGACCGTGAACACAAGGGAGCCAGTTATGCAAACACAACCACGAAGAGCTGGCCACAAGAAGCTGTTACTTTTCACAAACCAATTTGCTGCCAGGCTGGCCTGTGCAAGCCTGAATCAAGGGCACTGCAGAAAGCTCACACCAACCTGGGGTGCGGGCAAGGGCAGGGCTGCTTTGAACTACATGGAAGGTGCTGTCCTGAAAGACCAAGCCAACCTGGCTTTTTCCAGGAAACTGAGGTACGTGGGGTTAAGAAGACCACAGGCACATGGGACTGAACAATAGCCGGGATTAGAACCCACGCAACCTGAGGCAACCTCATCACAGAACAGTGCTTTCTTTCTAAAATTATGTTCATTGCATACATACAGATTTCCATAAATGCATGTGCACACATATGTGTGTGTACATACATAAAGCACATTAATATTCATGAGGGGCAGACTAGACACCAGATCATGAACCGTGGTTAACTGCCAAACTGAATTTTAGCTGTTTTTTTTAATTTGTGTTTTTCCATATTTCTTAGTTTTCTACAAAGAGTAAAAATGTGTTATAAGAAAAATATTTTGAAGGCAGGCCTGGGGAGGAGACTGGACTCCGGTCTAAACCTGCACCCCACTGCTCTTGTCCAGGTTGTATGAAAGCCAGGTGGGTGAAGGGGTGAGTTGGTCCCCAGTAGCCACACAAAAACTTTAAGTTTTTCCTCAGGAATTTCCCTCAGTGACCTCTCCTTGCTAACCCTGGGGACCATAGCACAGGGCTTCTGCCTCCCCAGGTGGAAGAATCCCTCTGGGTTTCCATGGCTTCCTTGAACGCAGACTGCAGAGCCAGCCGCAGACACACTTGTGCATCCTCTGCCCTTTGCTCCAGCCTGGAGCACAGGCAGGCTGGGCTGGGCCAGCATCAGGTTCCATGTCCAGTTCTGTCCCTGGAAAAGCTCCCCCACCTGGCTAACTCCTGGGGGCAAGGCAACGGGCACACTGTGCCTCCCTGCTCTGCAGGCTGTGGCCCAGCCAGGGCCATCTCTCTACCTTCTGCCTCACAATTCAAAACCAGGCAATATCTTTTCCTAGAGGAACAGAAGGAGGCTCACAGATGGGCCCATGGGAAGGGAACCCCAACCAAAGGAGGCAGACTGAGTTCTAGTGTGGAGGGAGCAGGTTGGGAAGCAGAGGCAGCTGTGGGGAGGGGTGTGCAGTCCTCCCTCCTGCCCTGCTCCCCAAAGGTTGGCCCCAGAGGGAGGCTCCTGTCTGGCTCAAGGATGCCTGGTGTATCGCGCCCTGGGGACCCAGCTTCTGCTCTCCACTTACTGCATGCTTATAATGGCCTCACTCAGTAAACAGAGCCTCCATCTGCTTGTCCTGGGGCTGGACCTGATGTTAGGGTGCTGGGGGGGGCACAAGAAGCCCTGCAAGACACAGGGGTGCCTAGAACCCAGGTCTGGAATGCATGCACTACTCATGCTAGCTGGTCTCAGATCCTTCTCTCATTGCTGAAATGAAATCCCTGGCTCCCCAAGGACAGGAGGAGAGGTTTATTTACCTCGGTCTGTGGAAGTTTCTGTATGTAATCAGCTGGCTCCAGGGCAGGGTGGCATGGCAGAGGTCAACAGCTCATGGTGGCAGAAGACAGCAGAAAGCAATGAGAGCAGAGGGCAGGCCCCTCTCCCTCCCTGCTGTTGCATGCAGTCTTCCCACCAAGGGCAGTGCAGCACTCACACCCATAATCCCAGCACTGGACTGTGAGTCAGTCATGAAGTCTAGAAGCCCACCCCATGACTGCAGGAGACTCCAGGGGATCCACCTATACACAAACCCTAATAGCCCACACATGCACCAACAGATGAATGAATAAAGAAAGCATGTTCTTTACGTACAATGGAGTAGAGCTCTGCCATAAAGAAGGGTGACTGATACATTTTGGGAAAATGGACACATCTGGAGAACATAACCCTAAGTGACCTAAATGGGGACACCTAAATTTAAACATCACTTTGTTTCTCTTATGTGAGAAACCCAAAATATATAAATAAGGAACAAAATAGAAGTTACATATCAGGAAGTAGGAAAAATTGTTCAGATGGGAAGGAGAATAAGAGATGGAGGAGGGGGCTGGGGAGACAGCTCTGCAGTCTAAGTGTCTCCCTGGCAAATGCAAGTATCCGGTTTCGATCCCCATGCGGACCCTTCAGGGCTTGGTGGTGCAAGCCTGTAGTTCCAGCTCTGGGGAGCTTCAGACAGGAGGATCACTATGAATCCAAGCTGCATAGTGAGACCCTGAATCAATCAATCAAATAAAATAAATAGAAATAGAAATAAAAAACAGATGGAGGAGGGGAGGGAGGAGGAAGGGAAAAATGATTTAAAGAAAAAGAAATGAAAGAAAAATGGAGAAATGGAGAGCTCTGTACGTGGGAAGGAAGATGGGCTGGAGGGAGTGGCGCGGAGACTGCGATCTTTATGTGCTGCGAACTGCTGCAAAAATACACTGAAAGAGAAAGCCAGCCGGTGCACCCAAAGGGGTGTACTTCTGTCAGGCCCTCTTTCTGCAGGGAGACAGAGGTCCAGCTGGGACTGCATGGCCCCTGTGGGTCTGAGGCTTGGCTGTGAGATCCAGTGACAGAACTGCGTCTCAGCTGCTGTCGGAAAGGCCACCTCCTCCCTGTGGCTCTCATGCTGCCATGGTCCAACCACTAGTTGAGGAAGCCTGGCCCTGACCTGGACATCAAGGCAGTGGGCTTGAGTGCCTCACTCAGAACGCAGGACACTGTGCCCGTGTGCTCGCCGCTGCGGAGCTGTGACTGGCAGCCAGAGAGCCGGTGAGCACGGCCATCTCCACTCAAGGCTCAGAAGCCAGCCTCCGGGTTTGGTCTTTTGTTTTCTTGTCTTTTTGAGATAGGGTCTCACTAAGCAGTTCAGGCTGGCATTGAGCTCACTTCGTAGCGGAGGCTGGCCTTGAACTCCCAACAATCCTCCTGCTTCAGCCTTCCCAGTCCTGGGATTATAGGAGTGCACCACCTCTCTGACTCCCTGGTATGAGACCCACAGGCAGCAGGACTGGGTGGGAGGCTCAGGTAGCTCTGCATGTTCTCCTGACACAGAACCTCAGAGACAGAGGTGTTCGAGGCCACACAGCATCCCTTCCCATTCTTGGGTTATTATGGGCTTACTACTGTCTGGACACAGCAGCTGAACTGAACATGCTTACCCTGGGGTTTGACTGCAGACCGCGGCTCAGGACAGTGCGCATACGTCAGCATGCAGTCACTGTAGGAAGAGCAAGGCTGTGTGTGCTGCCTCAGACATGTCCAGACTCGAGAGACAAGGGACAGGCAAACCACCTCCCTGCACAGTCCTGGGGAAAGGCTGTTGGCATAATAGCTACTGCATACGTTAGCTACTGTCCCTCCCTGGCTCAGTGAAGTCACTATGTATCATTAATGTCATTTTCTGGAGAACTGCGTCATCCAAGAAAAGGGCAATCTTTCCAGATGGCTCCCAAAGACCAGATTCTTCTCACACATAGAGGACACTGGCTGTGGGCACTGGCTCTTCCAGCCAACTCGGCCCTAAGCCCCGCCTCCAGGAAAGGGCAACTCTCCACCCTGGTCTGGACTCACCCTTCCAACTGCTCTCCCTCGGGCTTGGGAGGTGGGGGACACCTAGGTATTTACAGCCAGCTCACCCTTCTTCCCTGAGTTTCACTTATGTCCCTGTGCTTTATGGCAGGCTTGTGTCCTCTTGGGATTCCAAACTCAAGCAGCATATCCCAAGCCAAATGCAGCACCTTCCTCCTGGAGTCTGTGCAGGTGAGTGTCACAGCCACACATCCAGAGCCGAGGAAGCCCTTCCTCCTGTGAAGTGCTGTCCGGCTCTCCTCCCCCTCAGAAGCACACCTGTGTGACCACAGCCTCCAGGATAGCCGCCACCGGGGATCTGGGCTTCCGCATCATTTTCCAGAGGCACACCAGCATGTCCTTCTGGCCTAGCATTGACATTCCTCTTCCAGTCACGTTCTTTGACTCCCTGTGTCTGTGGCAAAGCCCTCCCAACTTGGTCCCTGGGACCCCAGGGCCACGGCTCACTCACTCTTCCTATCTCCATGCCCTTCACGAGCAAAGCCGCAGGGCCTGCACCTTTCTGCTCCAGATGCATCATACTCCCCCGTCTCTGGTCTCCGTGCCCTGCCTGCAGCTGAGCCTCTCAAAGGCGTGAGTATTCAGCATGTCCAAACGATAAAGAAATCCCCATCCAACCTTTCTGATGGCGGCACATTTTATCTCTCTGCATTAGTGGGTTTCACTAATGTTTTTACTATGAAAACAGCACAAGATGCTACCTCCATGCTGGTCAGAATGCAGCTGAAAAGTCTGCTTTTTGCACAACTCATGGTATGACCAACAGGGAAAAATGGATCATCACAAGTTGGACTTGTTTTTCTTTTAGAGATAACTGGTTCTGTAAACTTCCCCTTGCCCAGGGTGCAACCTGCCAGTTTCTTCTTTCCTCGACCCTGACGAGTGGATGGGATTGCAGATGTTGGCCCAAGACAGCAGAGTCCAGTTCTGTTCCTCTGGGGAGGAGCGGAGAAGACTCAGAAGGAATCAAACACAAGTGGGGCTGTTTTCCCACTATATCATTCTCTTCCGTCCTATAAAAGGTCCTTGTACCCCTGGATGCAGAGAGGAGGTGGCTTGAAGTAAAATGCAACCTTCCCTCTCCTCAGAGCTTGTCCTGAATAAAGCCTCTTCCTTTCCGCCAAGCCTGCTGTGCAGCCAGTGACAGCTGCCCTTCCAGCCTCTACAGAGGGGTCAAAGTAGAACAACGGTCTACCCAAGTCTGTAAGGGGTGAAGAAATTCTCAAAATGTGGGCCTTTCATGCCAAGATGAGGGAAGTCCAGAGCAAGCAGGGCCAGCTGGCCCCTCAGTGTCTGGAAATCAGCAGACAAAGTCTCAGCCTCTGTTTGCTACTGCTTCCTTCTTCCCTTCCATGTCCTCCTGTGGCTCCCCCCAGCTGTAGGTAGAGGCTCTCATCCTAGGTGTGTGACAGGGCCCATGGCCTGCTCCCTTTGCCCTCGGCCCATGGAATTTCCACTCTCGAGCTTTCCAGCTCAGCTCTCTGCTTGCCCTGTGCTAGTCTGCATGCAGCCCCTTCCTGTGCTCCCTCACACCCTCTGTCTGCCCCATCCCAGCAGGTCACACTGCACTGTGATTTTCTGCTGCTGTCTGTTTCCTCCTCCTAAGATGAGTGACCTGAAGGCTATGCTGGCCTGCAGACACCCAGAGGTCCTTGAGCAGGTGAAGCCATGAGCACAGCCTGCCTTCAAATCCCTCCTGTATGGCTGGCGGACAACAGCTGGGGAAACTTTCTGCACCCTGAGTAAGGAGGGAGTGGGGTGGGTGGGACTCAGTCCCAGCCCTGGAGCTCAGAAGCTCTGGAGAAGATCAGCACCCTGAGAGGGAACCAAGGGCATGGCAAGCTGGGACAGCTGCACAATGATGGAGCACCATTGAGCTCCCACACTGCAGAAACCAGGGAGGACCTGGAGCTGGGATGAGGATTTCTTGTCTCCAGAAACATGCAAGAAGAGCGAGGCATCTCAAGGGAGCAGGACACAGAGCCAAGGGCAGAGGTGCTGTGTCTGGTGGAGGATTCAGGGTGTGGCTCTGAGGCTCCTTTCGTTTCAGTTGCAGTACGCAGGAGTCAGGGTGTGCGTGGACAGTCCCTCAGGGGCAGGGCAGAGCCTAGACCCCAAGACACTCAGTGCTCTAGGGACCTGTCGAGCTCTGGTACACAGCATTCAGGAGTGCTGGTCAGCCCCCAGAGGTGACAAACGCCAAGGAATGTGAGTGTGTGTCTTGGGCCCCTGCTCACCTCTCCCCTCTGTGTCCCACCCTGGTGATTTCCAGGCAGCTAAGTCAGGGGACAGGGCACTTAGCAGGATCTGAAGGCCAGTCCAACATTCTATTCCCAGCCCCATCACTCTCATTGGACCCTCTCCTGTGGCCCAGGAATTGTGAGCAGGGGCAGGCTGGTAAGGGGGCATCTTCAGGAGGCAGAATAGCAAGGCTCCCTGCAGCAGAAGCAGCTGGCACTGGCCCCTGTATGGCCCCATGGGCGACTTCCAGCCTGGGCCCCCTGGTCTACTCATCCCTTCTGCTCACTGAAGAGTGGAGGGAGCCTGTTCTCATTGACACAAGGGAGCTTAGAGCCTATCTCTAGGGTAAATTTAGTTATTGGGTACAAGGAGTGTGTCTACCTCCTGCCTTCCAAGAGGCAGTGGTGACCAGCACTGAGACTGTTCATCCAGGAAGACGGGGAACATCTGCATTCGATTGGCCACAGGTCCCCTCATTCTCCTTGATGGCAAAGGCCTCAGCCAAGGACACAAGCTTGGCTCTGAGTCTTTGGACAACACCCAAGCTTCCGTTCTGTCTATAGTATGAAGGGGATCATATGAGAGTGTCTCAGGGTTCCATGGGGATCACTGACATGCACAGAGTGAGTGACCCTTTAGAAGCAGGTTCTGCCCTGTGCTATGTCCTGTCCTTCCAGACAAACACCTTCTCCCTATCCTGAGCTGTACTTCACCGAGTTCTGTGCCCAGATCTTCCTGTGGACCTTGCGTGGGTGAAGGCACCTGGCCCTGGGTGGGAGGTTGGCATGCAGTACCATGTTGGACGCTGCTCATGGGCCCACACTTCTGCAGGACAGGCTGTTGCTCTCCTCTCTCCCTCCAGTTAGAGGATGGGGTTACATCTCAATTGCATAGGAGACACTCAGGCCTAGGGAAAGAAGACAGACGAAGCCAACAGGGCCCGCCTTGGCTGCACAGCTGAGTGTTCATCAGCACAAGCAAGCACATGCTGTGCTTGTGCGCATCCCAGAGACTACAACCCAGCCCTGCCGGCAGCTCCTGGATGTGACCCAAGGAAGCCTTCCTGCTCTGTGGAGAACCATGTCCTGTCTATAGAATGGGGTAGAACCCACCTTGAAGGCAGGGTGTCTGTATCCTGGGGGAGCAGCTCTTTGCATGCCGGGGCTGTCTGTGCAGTCAGAAGAGGCAGTGATTGTGGAAACTGTCACCGGAGGCATTCGCTCTCTGATGAGAAGCTGCAGCACCGGGCCAGGTCCTCTTCCTCCCACAAGTTGCTGGAATCACAACTTACAATTAATGCAAGCAATACGGCCTGGCCCAGTTTCCCAAGTTGGACTGTTTCAGCTACAACTGATGAAAGATGTGAAATTCTTGTAATCCAAGCAGCATGGATTTGATAAGCCTCCCTTCCCTGGGCTTAAAGTTTTCTTCACAACGAAAGGTGAATGTAGATATTGAACAAATATGTACATACACTGACTTGCTCAACAAACATTGCTGCTGCTCTCTTTGCGTCCCAGGGCATGCTTAGCATTTTCCCGAGCCTGTCCCACTTAACCCTCATATGGCTTAGACCAGGAGCAAGTCAGGATGGTGTCACACCATCCTGTGGGCCCCAGCATCTCCAGCAGTTGTTACCCAACCTCCCCTGGGACGCAGGCACTCATCTTCTTTGTTGCCTCAGTGGGACTGGGGACAGCCTGGGGTGCCCTTACCTCTCTGTGAGACTCACTTCACTGGACTGCTGCCTCACCCTCAGTGGGGCCCTGAGCTTCACTTCTTGTTATCCCAGGCCAATCTGGACCTGGCCTGACCCAGGCCCTGTCTACTGGGTAAAAACGAGACACAAAGTGATAGATGGGCTCTTCTGATACCTTCCTGCTTGACTTTGAGGAGCTGCCTGCATGTCTTGCAGCCTCAGTTTCTGTATCTGAAATGTGAGAGCAGCTGTCTAGGGGTGGCCCAAGGACTGACTAGGATAAGCTATGCACACATCCTGCGTGCAATAGTTGCTCCACAGGGCTGTCTCCTCGCTTCCTCCGCTTCCACAGAAGTGCAAATGGCAGGTTCGGCATGATGGTGCCTTTTCTAGGGTTTGCTATCTTTAAATATTTAACTTTAATTTTGGTGAGTAGCATAAGGCATGAGTCTGATTCTTTCTGCAAATTCAATCTTCAGTACTAAAACATGATTTATTAAATTTCCCTAGTGATTTGCTTCGTGATGTTTGACTCATCGTACATTAGTCTTTCATATAGTCTGATCCAATTTTTGGTCTTCTTCAGTTTGATTTACACATGGTTTTCTCTTTACATGTTTATTATTATTGCTTTTCAATGTTCTACTCTACTCTACTCTACTCTACTCTACTCTACTCTACTCTATTCTATTCTACTCTATTCTACTCTAGAACAGGGTCTACAAGGTCTTACTACATAGATTGCACTTGTGGTGATCTGCTTGTGTTCAGCCTCCCGAGAGCTGGGATTACAGCATGCACTACCATGCCCAGTCTCAATCACTGGCTCCGTGCACCCTGGGAGGTGGGGCTGGCACAGTGCACCGGGGATCAAACCCTGGCTGCTGCTGCACTCTGCCTAAGCAGGCACTTTAATCTGCTAAGCTATTTGGCCGGCCCTTCAGTGTTTTTTGTTCCATGCAGGTAACTCTTCTCTCCTGCTCTTTCCCCCATTGAAATAGATTCTTCTCCTTGGCTCTCTAGCTATATTAACTAGTTAGATTTCAAGGGTTTAGAGCTTTGTATGAGGACCTGCTGGCCCACACAGATGGCACTTCCAGGAACTTATGTCAAGATCTTTGATCCTTGAAATCCTTGATACTGAGGTCACACACACACACACACACACACACACACACACCCATGTAGCCCACCTGTCTATCCAACACTTCCCACCCAGCAAAGGTAGCAGTTGGAGAATGAAGATTCCCTGCCAGACCTGCATCCCCCGCTGAATGCCTTGGGGATGAAAGTGGAAATTAGTCCAGGACCGGCAAACCCAAGGAGCATCTGTTACTCTAGAATTCACATATTTTATCAGTCTCCCATTGTACTGGCTTTAAGACAGCTATCTAAAGCAGTGGTTCCCAAAGTGGGGTCCCTGGCCAACATCTCCACAGCATGTGGGAACCTGTGTGAAAGACGAATTCCAGGCTACACTCCAGGCATGGTGAAACAGATGGCTTGGTGTGGGTTTAGGAATCCGTTTTAGCAACCTTCTATATGAGAATCGATGCACTAAATGAGCACAGACCACTCAAGAAGCCTTGTTTCATTTATCTATGGGACTTCAGCATGCTGTGTCCTGGGGACCAGCACAGCAGCATATAGAGGGGCAGCAGGGTACAGGAACAAAACTGTACCCAACCCAGCCTATCTGTAGGCCCCACACAGCTTCTCCATGCACCACACACACCTGCAACTTTAATTCCTCACTGCTGGGACAAAATAACCAACAGCCACAAACTTTGAACTGAAATGAGACTTTCCTCCCTTAACTGTGGCCTTTGGTTATTGTGTCCCTTTCCCATTTTATTCCGTCCAGGCTGCAGCCCTGTTGGTTGGTGCCATCCACACCAGGGTGGGTCTTCTGTCTTCAGTAAAGACATTTAGCCACACCCAAAACTGTGTGTAATGGTTGATACATTGTGTCAACTTGAGAAGCTGAGAAGTTCAACTAAGAAACTCAGCAGGGAGCCGGGTCTTCACTTTGTAAAACCCTGGTCCTGCCAAGAGAAGGGCAGTGAGATGGTATGAGGGCTACAGCTGGGGCATGTGTGCAGGGAGTGGGAGCCTGCTTATGATACAAGGGAGGAAAAGAAGCTTGCTTCTTCCCCCTTCTGGCTTTTGCTGTCTTCTGCCACCTTGAGTTGTGCCCCCTGTGCCCTGCCACCCTGCCTTGGAGCCAGCTGCTTATGGAATAAAAGCTCTTCAAACTGTGAGCTAAACAAACACTTCCTTCCTTAATTCTGGGCCTTGTGTATTTTGTCTCGGCAACAAATGAAAAACAACCAAGACATTGTGCCGATCTGATCATTGGGTGGGTCCGGCTATCACACTGCTGACCCAGCTGCTGTACACACTGAATCCAGCCACTTGCCCAGGGTGCCCCCGTGAGCTTTCAGGGGACATCTAGGCATAAAGCCTAACACCTATACACCGGCCACACCCGGCCTGTCTGTGGACAAGAGGCAACTGCACAGGGACCACACCAAACTTGAGTGTGGATCACACGTGACCAATACTCAGATCACACGCCACCCGCATCCAGACCACACGCAGTCTGCACGTGGACCACAGACAACTTATACACATAACATGCTAGAAGTTTAGGAAACCACAGGGACTCAGTAGGGACAGATACGTTTAGTAGTGGCCTCCACAAACTTCCAGGTTTTAAATTTCGCTTGCATTAGTTGTGCAGACTATTCTGGAGTCATTCTTTTAATTTAAACTTGAATGGTTTCATTTTTTTATTTTACTCTTGAATATATTTAGAATTTATTTGCACATGAAGAGTAGTATAAGAAACCCAAAGCTTTTTTCTTTAAACAACTAACTGATTTTCTCTACACCACTTTTTAAATAATACCTTCATGCTAAAAAATTTAATCATGCCATTTTAATTAAATTCTCAACCCTGAATGTGCTTGAATTTTTTTGAACACTTGATTATCTTGTATTGGGCTCTTATTCTATTCCTGTCCTAAAATTATGTTATATTGAATATAAATAGCCTTAAAATGTTTTATTTTCCTATAAATATGTTATTAATATATTAATTTTACACAATATTCAGTTTTGCTGTGGCATTTTCATAATTGCATATAATATCTTTTGATCATATCTGTCCCCTGCCCCTCTTCTCTCCTCCTGTCTAATGCTGGTTTCCCTGCTACCTCACTTCATCTATTCCAGGCACCATCTGTTAGGGGAACATGTGATGCTTATTGTTTTGAGTCTGGCTTGTTTTGTTTAACATGATGATCTCTGGTTTTCTCCTCCACTTTCCTGCAAATGACAGTTAATCTTTTTTACGCCTGAATAGTACTTCCTTGTGTGTGTGTGTGTGTGTGTGTGTGTGTGTGTGTGTGTATAGTTTTGTCCACTGATGGACACCAAAGTAGTTCCACATCTTGGTTACTATGAATTGGACTGCAATAAACACAAGCATGCAGATACTGCTCTACTATGCTGCCTTTGGTTCTGTTAGTGTAAACTAAAGCCCAGTTGAGACCAGCAAGACAAGTAGAGTTTAAGCAACATATGAGGGCTTTTTGTAGGCCAGGTGCAGGCCAAGGTGTGGGCCAAGAGTAAGACCACTGGCCCCAAGCAAGGGTCAAGAGCATATTTTTATAGGGAAGTTTAGGTAGGAGAGGGTGACATTGCCAAGGGGGTACAAATTTTGGGGTCTCTGAGTAAAGAAGTTGTCTAGGGCCAGGTGACAGACAAAGCAGTGTTGGGTACAAGGGGTGCTGGCCACATCACATTCTCTTGTGGCTTTTCATGGAACCAGCTCTCTGCAAGTTGTGTAGAGCTGTTGCAAGCTAACTGGGTCTGTGGGAGCTGCTAGATCTGCATGGGAGCTGTTCTCTCCTGCTGGGAGAAGTCTGCGTTGGAGATCTGAGAGACAGATTCTTTGGGTTATACCAAGGAATAGAATAGCTTGATCATATACTAGTGTTTTGTTGTTGTTGTTATTGTTTTGTCTTTGTTCTTTTTTTTTTTTTTTGGTGGAACCAGGGATTGAACTCAGGCCCTTGCACTTGCCAGGCAAATGTTTATTCTACTGAGCCATCTCCCTGGCCCCTATTTTTAGTTTTTCGAGGAACTCCTATATTGATTTCACAATAACTGTACTAATTTGTGCTCCTACCAACTGTGTACAGGATTGATTTACTATCTAATTTTCACCAATATTCATTGCTTTTTGTATTCTTGGTGGTAGCCATTCTAATGAGGGTGACATGGACTGCCAAGGTAGTTTTGATTGCACTTGCATGACAGCTGAAATCTTAAACACTTTCTTATAGGACTGTTGGGTACTTACATTATTCTTCTGAGAAGTGCTTGTTCGGCCCATTGTCCATTCGTTGGGTTATCTGCATTGTCAAGTTGAGTTCCAAATGTGTTCTGCAGTCATGCCCCTGAAGAGTGGCCAGCGGACTTTTCTCTTGTTCTTCAGGCTCTTCACGCTGTGAGCTGCTGTCTTTGCTGCCCAAAGTTCTGCTTTTGGTGGAATCCCACTTGCTGATTCTCGCTGTTATTTCCTAAATTACTGGAGCTCCTCCGGGGAGTCATCGCTTGTGTCAACATTTGAAATGAAACCGTTTTCCATGCAGTTTCAAGGTTTGGAGCCCCCGTTTATAGCTCTTATGATTTCCATTAACTGCACATGGTGAGAGGCAAGGGTATAGTCTTGACCTTCTCCATACAGACTGCCCAGTTTACTCACACTATTTGTTAAAAACACTATCTTTCCTCCACCATGTTTCTGGCCCCTATGTCAAGAATCAGCTGGCTATACTTGCATGAATTTTTTTTTTCTGTGCCTTCTACTCCACTTGGACTGAATGTCTGTTATTGTGCAAGGACCATACTGATTTTGTTGTTGTTGCTTTTCAATAATTTGAACTCAGGTATTGTGACGTCTCCAGCATTGCTTTTCTCTCAGGTTGCTTTGGCTATTTTTGATACTTTGTACTTTCATATGAACTTTAGATTTTTTCTAGTTGTGTGAAAAGTATCACTGATCTTTTAAAAGGATTTTTTGGCTGGCTCAGGATGCCTTAAGGGCAGGTCTGGTAAGGGAACCACCATATCCTGAGCCTGACTGAGTTTTCTTAAGCAGGCACTTAACCAGCTGAGCTAACTGGCAGGACCCCATCTCACTGATCTTTTAATAGACTTTGCATTGAATCTGTAAATTACTTTCAGTTATATGGCTATTTTAATTATATTAATTCTGCCTTAATCCATGAACACAAGAGGTTTATCCATCTTTTAGACTCTGTTTCAATTTCTGTCTTTAGTGTTCTGTGTTTTCATTTTTAAGGGACTTTTGTCTTTTTGGTTGCATTGGTTCCTAGGTAATCTTAGAAGTTATTGTGATTGGAATTATTTTCCTGATTTCTTAGCTAGTTCATTACTAGAGTATACAAAAAATGATATTAATTTTTAATGTTGATTTTGTGCCTTGTTGAATTTGTCTATCAGCTAAAAGTCATTTGGTGGCATCTTTAAGTTCCTCCAAGTACAAGATCATAGCATCTGAAAATAAGATGATTTGAGCTTTTCTGTTTTTAAACTTTCATTACTTATATTTCTTTTTCCTAATTAATTATTTTGGCTAAAATTTCAAGGACTATATGGAATAGAAGTGGTGACGGGGAACATATTGTTTGTTTTGTTTTAGACTGGGTCTAACTAAACAGTTCAGTATGGCCTTGAACTCACTTGGTAGCCCATGTTGGCCTCAAGCTCACAATGATTCTCCTGCCTCAGCAATGAGTGCTGGGATTACAGGCGTGTGCCCCAACACCCTGCTCTTTGCTTTGTTCTTTTTTTTTTTTTTTTTTTTTTTTTTTTTTTTTTTTTTTTTTTTTTTTTGTCTTTTTTGAGACAGGGTCTCACTGTGCAGTTCAGGCTGGCCTTAAACTCACTTTGTAGCTCAGGCTGGTCTCGAACTCACAACAATCCTCCTGCCTCAGCCTCCCTAGTGCTGGGATTACAGGCATGCGCCACTACGCCTTTGCTTTGTTCTTGATCTTCAAGGAAATGCTTTCAGTTTATCCCATTCAGTAAGGTGTTGGTTATAGGTCTGTAATGTATACATAGCCTTTATTTGTAGAGGTGTGATCCTTCACTATTCAGGGCTACTGAGTACTCAATATTCAATATTTCTTCAGGGATTTTATCTTGAAGAGATGTTGAAATTTGTTGAAGCTTTTTCCTCACCAATGTAGATGATCAGATGATGTTTATCTTTGATTCTGTGTGTGATATCTTACATGTATCAGTTTATGTGCATTGAGCTATCCTTTGTCACTGAACTGAAACCAACCTGATTGTGGTATATGATCTTTTTAACATCTTGAATTTTTCTTGCAAGTATTTCATTAAGGAACTTTACCAGTGTATTCATCAAGGGTATTGGTGTATAGGGTTTTTTTTTTTTTTTTTTTTTTTTTTTTTTTTTTTTTTTTTTTTTTTTTTTTTTTTTTTTTTTTTTTTTTTTTTTTTTTTTTTTTTTTTTTTTTTTTTTTTTTTTTTTTTTTTTTTTTTTTTTTTTTTTTTTTTTTTTTTTTTTTTTTTTTTTTTTTTTTTTTTTTTTTTTTTTTTTTTTTTTTTTTTTTTTTTT